>JAUESC010000129.1:0-28620 GCA_030490815.1 Acer saccharum
TATATTTGCTTGAGCTTAATAGATGCATGTTAATTGATTAACCAATTAATTGATATGTAATAGGATTTAGACTATTGAGATATCAACAGCATGCATGGATGATTATTTGTGTATGTGTCTTATCCTAGGTTAGATTGGTGAGAATCAATCTCGTAAGCTTATTTACTATCAACTAGGAATTGTATTTGTTGCATGAAAACCATTTCCTAGCATTTCCATGCATTTACCACCTCACAACTACACTTTCCCATGACCATGCATGAGTGTAGTTGGTAATTAGTTTAGTTTAGTTAATTAGTGTTAATTAGTTAATTGATTAGGTAAGCTTGTTAGTTTAGTTAATTTAGTTAGTTAATGTTAATTTAGTTGTTATTTACTTATTGCCATCTTAGTTAATCCTAGTGTAATCTTAGTTTAGTTGTTTGTGACAATACCCTTTTACTTTTATTGCATGTTAATAGTGTAAATATATTGTGTATATATATATATATATATATAACTAGGACTTAGAACCGACTTAATATAAACACCTCATTAACACATCCTCGTGGGAACGATACCCTTACTCGTAACCACTATACGTGGCCAACGATTCGTATACTTGCGAAAGGGTAAAAACACACGCGCCGTATCATTTACCATAGTTCATTAGAACCGGTCATTCTGTGCCCCGATCAAGTTATTGGCACCATTACTGGCATATATTTTAGAACTACCACGTGCATCTCAAGTTTATGGCGCCGCTGCCGGGGACATTGTTTGTCGGGAGGCGTATTATCTTTTGTTAGTTTTAGTGTTAGTTTTATTTTCGTTATTTATAGTTTAATTTTTTTTAGTGTTCATATCATATCTTGTTCGATTTGATTTTTGTTTGTTCGATTATTTCAGGATTTGGATCAATATGGAAAACCTTTCAAGTGTGCCCGTTATTCAGAGGCTTATGAAGTACTTTGCTTTACCGATTATGGGAGCTCAACCGTCAGCGATTCTGTTGAGTGATTTGCAACAGAGCTACGAGTTGAAGAGTTCTCATTTCAACACTCTTCCAGTGTTTCGAGGTGAAACGGGTGAGGATTCCCTTCAGTTCATGAAGGAGTACTACAATGTCGTCACTACCATCCGACTCAGAGAGCTCACGGAAGATCAGTTGAGGATGAGATGCTTCCCGTACTACATGAAAGATGAAGCAAAGAAGTGGCTATTGGCTCTACCTGCAGGTTCATTGACTACTTGGGAAGCGGTAGAGACCAAATTCTTCTCAAGGTACTACCCCTCTTGGAAAACACGAGAAATCTGGGGCAATATAACAACCTTCGAAGAAGAACCAGGAAAAGCCTTCCATGAGACTTGGGACCGATATAAGTCACTCCTTGCACAGTGCCCGCACCACATGTTCCCCTTTGTCCTACTAGTACAGTGTTTCTATGACGGATTGACGGGACTCACACAAGCCACTGTTGATAATGCTTGTGGGGGAGCAATGAGGGAGAAGACCGCAAGGGAGGTGTTTGCCGTATATGAGATGTTGGGTGAAAACCCCCTGAAACTAATTATAGCACGGTGTGTATAAAACTATCTAGAGGGGGGGTGAATAGATTTTACGCTTTTTACCTAATTTTTCGTGTTAGTCAAAATTACGAATTTACCCTCAAGATAATATAAACAAGCAAGTGTAATATGGTGCGGAAATTAAAACAACACTTGATTTTTACGTGGAAACCCTCACGGGAAAAACCACGGGCTATGTAAGTAAGCCACACTCGAACCTCGAATCCACTAAATGTGCAAACGATTACAACCTAATCTCGGAAGTAATCACACACCTACCTAATCCCGGTATGAGTGACCCTAGTCCAATTTTGCTTGCGATCTAAGCAACCTAATCCCGGATGCTACACACAAGACTTACTTTCTCTATGAAGAGAATACAACCCTAAGTGAATATATGTGAATATCCAAAATGCAACATAGAGCAAGGGAAACCCTATATGCTTATCTAAGATGATTAATATGCAATTAAGAACAATCCTAGATATCAAAACTAAATGACATGTCGATTAGTTTAGCTAATCAATATTAAGCACAAAACCTAATATGCTAGCACAATACAACTTCTCAAACAAACATCATACTAATCTCAATCTTGTATTCAAAGAATATAAAATCACATACAAGTAATTAAATTGAGATTGCTAGATAAGAGAAACACAAAATATGTAAGATATTAGTGAAAAGCTTACCAAGCAAAGTATGATGAAGAATCCATGCTAGATGACATCTAGATGATCTAAGATGATGCTAGATGATGATTGATGATCATGGAACAAGTGTTTGAGTGATAAAAAAATGAGTTCTTGGAATTTTTCTTCTCTTTGAAAAATATCCTAAGTATGAAATCTGAATATGAACTCATGTAATTGACCTAAAGTCAAAGTGGCATATATATGGGGTGTCAAGATGAAGTGTGGTCGTTTTAATAAGTGACACCAATATTTGCCTTGGGCGCTGTACGTAGAGCGCCCTTGTACAGCGCCTGTACAGCGCCCGTACAGCGCCCTTGCTCTGTTTTCACAAGAACACAGAGAGGCGCTGTACGAACAGCGCTTTGTACAGCGCTCGTACAGCGCCCAACAAAAATGCATCAGACCTGATGCATTTAAATGACATTTTTTGCATCAGGTATGATGGGCGCTGTTCGAACAGCGCTTTGTAGAGCGCTTTGAACAGCGCCCTTTGCAAAGCTTGAATTCTAAGAATGTGCATGACAAGGCAATTGGCAATGCAAGATGCAATCAACCTAACATGCAAGAAGAGATGTTAATGAGCATTAAAGCACACATAAAAGACACACAACATACAAGGATTAATCATATGCATGAGTTGTGAGTGTGTGCAACTATCTCTTCAAGACAAGTAAGCACTTAGAGTATTACCTTTGGTGCTTGTCAATGGTGAGGTCTTCAAAAAGGGCCTAAGCAATAACAACAACATCTAAGCTACCCTTACAAAGCATCCCCACATATGGTTTGATCACGAAATAAGCCAATTAAAAACAACAGGAATCCTAACATTTCTTTTTAACTGATATAGGAACTTATAACAGTAATGATAGTTTATTATATGTTTAAATTGTGTATATCCTTTTTGTGAGATTCTATCCTTTTGCTTTGTAGAAACAATGGAAGAAATTCTTGAACATGGAATGACCGATTATGAACAGCTAGGATGGCTTCTAGACAATGAGAATATGGAAATCCTAACATTGGAAGAGACGGAAGACAAAATGATTGATATGTTAGTATGGGCTAGTGGTGAGCATTACATGAAGGAAGAGCGTGAGGAGATGCCCGACAAAGGTCTAACCCCTAGCTCTAGCTCTTCACCTAAATTAGAATTGAAACCACTGCCATCTATATTGAAGTATACTTTTCTAAAGCAAGAGAAATCACTTCCGGTAATCATAGCGTCGGATTTGAGTGCACAAGAAGAAGAGAAACTCCTTGGAGTGTTAAGACATTTTAATGGAGCTATTGGATGGAGTTTAGATGACCTAATGGGAATTAGTCCCACTACTTGTATGCACAAGATTCTTCTTGAAGAGGGGTCTAAGCCGTCAATAGAAGCCCAACGAAGACTCAATCCGATAATGAAGGAAGTGGTTAAAAAGGAGGTCCTTAAGCTATTAGAGAATGGTATCATTTATCCTATATCGGATAGCAAGTGGGTAAGTCCAATACACGTAGTACCAAAGAAGTCCGGTGTAACGGTCGTTAGGAATGAGGAGGACGACGAGTTGGTACCTCAAAGAACACAAACCGGATAGAGGGTGTGTATAGACTACCAGAAGCTCAACAGTGCTACGTGCAAGGATCATTATCCCTTGCCATTCATTGATCAAATGTTGGAGCGACTTGCAAGACATAGTCACTACTGCTTTTTGGATGGATACTCAGGATACAACCAAATAGCTACTGACCCAGAAGATCAAGAAAAGACAACTTTTACATGTCCATTCGGGACATTTGCTTATCGGCGCATGCCATTCGGCTTGTGTAATGCACCCGGTACTTTTCAAAGGTGCATGACGTCGATCTTTTCAGACATGGTGGAAGGGGTTATAGAAGTCTTCATGGATGACTTTTCAGTGGTAGGAAGCTCTTTTGATGTGTAAGGATTCCCATTTATTGATTGGCTTGTTTCGTGGACAAACCACATGTGGGGTTCTTTGTAAGGGTAGCTTAGGTATTGGTATTCAAGCTCAAGGCCCTTTCAAGACCTCATCTTGATAAGCACCAAAGGTAAATTTCTAGTGCTTACGTGCTTTGAAGAGATCTAGTCGCACACACACACAACTCATGCATAAATGTTATTCTTATATGTTGTGTGTTTTCATATGTGTGCATTCATAATTGTTGAATATCTCTTTATGCATGTTTATTTAATTGCATCTAGTTTATTGAAATTCTATGACATGTTTAGGCATTATGATGCAAAGTCATGAATTTTATTCATGCATGTTTGAATTGAGTGCATCTTGTTCAATGATAATGCCATGACATGTTAGGCATTAGGATGCATTCAATACCCACACTTGCACTTCATGATTAGTCTTAAGTGTGGTGTAATTCGTTTCCGTTTGTGTGATCGGAAACGTCCGTGCTTGCACGATGGTGTGCATGTCTTAGCGCGATGGTTGACCACTTGAGAAGGTCTCATTCTTCTCTTGGATAAGTGGTAGTTTTGGTTTGGTTGATTGGAGTAAGGTGTCTAGTTTCAAAAGATTGGATTTCAATGTTTTAAGTGTTTTCAAAACTGACCGTTGCATGGTCTTGTGACCATAACGTTTTACACAAAGCTTAAAAATGAGTTTTGAAAATTGCTGTACAAACTAGACACCCATACCTTTCCAACGGTATATTATTCGTAATATTTCATGACCGTTTGTATTGGTTTTAAAATCTCCAAAGTTACAATCAAAACAGGGCAACTCTGTTGTTGTCCGTTTCTGACCTTTGGTCACTCAATTGACCATAACTTTTTCTACAGATATCAAAATGTCATTCTGTAAAAACGAGTAGAAAGTAGGCATCCATACCTTTCCAACGATATATCATATGAAAGGTTTCGATATCGTTTGGTCATGTTTCGAAGCGCTCGAATCTTGAGTCCCTGCACTGACGCGAGTACTGTGAAAATGCCTATATTTTTTCCATTTCTTCCAAAATGATATAGTTTCACTTGGGCATTATAAATACATATCTTTCTCATCATTTTGAGGGCTGAGCCACAAAATCAAACCCTAGAGAGAGAGGCTCCTTTTTCTTGAGAGAGAAAGAGAGACTTGAGAGAAAAAGCTTAAAGATTACATCTTTATCTCTCTAAACCCATTCCCACATGCACAAATCATCATCTAGGCATCATCTAGGTTCATCTAGCATGTGCTAATGCATGGGTCTTCTTCAACACACATGGTATGATTTGTTGAACACTAATTTCATTTAATCTTAGTGTTTTTACTTATCAATTTTATCTCATTTATTACTTGTATATGTTTAGATTAATTTCTACATACATGATTGAGATTATGTGTTGATTGGGTTATTTTTGATAGCTAGGATTTTACATGTTTATCTAACATCTAGCTAATTAATCTCATTATATGATTGAGATTATTTTTGATAGCTATTGTATTTAGGATTGGTCATCCTTAACATAGCTAAAGTTGTATGCCATGTCATATAGCTATTTTGATATCTAGGATTGATTTTATTGTCATCATATAATCCTAGATAAGCATCTAAGATTCCCTAGCTTTATTTTCTCTTTGAATATTCATTGCATATTCAAATAGGGTGTTTGATCTCTTCGGAGAAGTAAGTCTTGTATGATAGACCGGGATTAGGTCGGACACCGGGATTAGGTGGTCACATGAGCAAATTGGACTAGGTCCACTTTTACAGGCCTGCGGGTAGTGGTAGCGAGATATTGGCCGGGATTAGGCCGTCAAACCGGGATTAGGTTGTATACGCTATCACAATTAGTGGATTCGAGGTTCGAGTGTGGCACACTTACCAGCCCGTGGTTTTTCTCGTGAGGGTTTCCACGTAAATATCAAGTGTTATTTAATTTCCGCACCATATTACACTTGCTATATTATATTGTCTAGTTTGGGACATTTTCGTAAATTTGACTAAACGCGAAAATTGGGTAATAACAATTAAAATCTATTCACCCCCCCTCTAGATTAATATTGAACACACCGAGTATTTGTTTCATGATGATTCTCTAGCCAACTTAGTATCGGTTCTGAAGAGGTGCAACGAAGCCAACTTGGTGTTAAATTGGGAGAAGAGTCACTTCATGGTGCGTCACAGGATAGTATTAGGGCACAAAATTTCAGAGAAGGGTATAGAGGTGGACAAGGCCAAGATTGATGTAATGAAGAGTTTGCAACCTCCTAGGACAGTGAGGGAAATTCGTTCGTTCCTAGGGCATGTTGGTTTTTATCGAAGGTTTATCAAGGATTTCTCAAAGATTTCGAGACCCTTGTGCCGGTTGTTACAAAAAGACATCGATTTTGACTTTGATGATAAGTGTTTGGAGGCATTCGAGAAGCTCAATGAGCTATTGACTTCTACACCGGTTATGAGACCACCAGATTGGAATTTGCCTTTTGAATTAATGTGTGACGCCTCGGACTATGCCATAGGAGCAGTGCTTGGGCAACGGGTGGATAAGATTCCATATGTCATCTACTATGCGTCACAGATGTTGAACGACGCTCAGCTCAACTACTCAACAACGGAAAAAGAGTTATTAGTGGTGATCTTTGCCTTAGAGAAGTTTAGATCATATTTGATAGGGGCAAAGATTGTGGTCTTTTTAGATCACTCGACATTGCGATACCTTTTCCAAAAGAAGGACGCAAAGCCACGACTTATCCATTCGATCATTTTGTTACAAGAGTTTGATCTAGAAATTAGAGACAAGAAAGGGAGTGAGAATGTGGTGGCTGACCATTTGAATAGATTGATGCATAATTCCGGTGTGGAATAGGATTCGCTACCTTTGAAAGAAGATTTTCGGATGAAAGATTATGGGCTATTGGAAGTAATGAGCCATGGTATGCGGATATTGTCAACTTCTTGACAAACGATATCGTACCGCCGGATTTGTCTCATCAAGGAAAAAAGTGTTTTAGATGGCAGGCTAGGCAATACATGTGGAGTGACCCCTATTTATTAAGAATGGGGCGGACTTGATCATACGAAGATGCATTCCGGAAAGTGAGCAACAAGACATCTTGAGGTTTTGTCATGAGCTAAGTTGTGGGGACCATTTTAGTGCAAGGACTACGGTGTTTGAAAGTTCTTTAGTCAGGTTTCTTTTGGCCATCAATTTTTAAGGATTCCTATCATTTTTGTTTAGCATGTGATAGGTGTCAATGGACGGGGAATATCGAAAAGAGGAATGAGATGCCGCAATCAAAAGATATGGTGATCGAGATCTTCGATTGTTGGGGAATAGATTTCATGGGACCGTTCCCACCTTTAGAAGGCAATAACTACATTTTAGTGGCCGTGGATTATGTGTCCAAGTGGGTAGAAGCAAAAGCCACCAAGACCAATGATAGCAAGGTTGTTGTGAAATTTGTGAAGGACTTCATTTTCACAAGATTCGGGACTCCTCGGTGCATGATTAGTGATGGGGGAAGCCTGTAATAAAATATTTGCCGCATTGTTGAAGAAGTATAGTGTGAGGCACAAAGTCGCTACTCCATATCATCCTCAAACCTCGGGACAAGTAGAAGTGAGCAATAGGCATATCAAGATAATTCTAGAGAAGACAGTCAAGCCAAACTGAATGTACACAAACGAAGTTAAATTGCTTAAAGCATACCTAGAGGGGGGGGGTGAATAGGTTTTTACAACCTTTTTTCAAACCCTTGAACAAACATCCGTTTGTCCCTCAAGGTAGCCTTACACACAACACTATAATCCAAGATAGACATACATAGACAATATGATGACACAATCATAATTGAAATGTCTAAGTATATCAACAAGTCATGTGAGGTAAAATATCAAATAATCATAACAACAAAATAAACTTGTATTTCATAAGATGTTCAATGTGTTACAAGAGTGAGCAAAATGTCACTAAACAAATATTACAATATACAAAAGAATCAAAGATACAAATTGATCTATAGAATGAATACACTAATCACACTATACAAAGACTTGATTCAAAATACATCACAAGTCAATATTATGAATCAAGACAATAAAATATACAATTAAAATATAAGAGAAGAGATAGAAAGAATTAACACAAGGGATTTTTTTAACGTGGTAAAACCTCCAAGGAGGAAACATCCACGGGTTGAATTACAACCATTGGGTACTATATTATTGGAAAGTAAACATAGAACATTCACAAAGTGACCAATCTTTAGCTCACCCAACCTAGTGAAGTCTAAGCCTACCCAACCCTATTGGAAAGTATGAAATCCCTCAATGATGCGGAACCACCATATATTGGACAACACACTCAACCAACATCGATGGTAGATTAGAAATTCCTCAAGAGTGCATACACATCCCGTGTACCCCGCTCTATCGGAGTCTATGTCTAACCATACGCCTAGGCCTACCAATATGTTAGCCAACTCCCTATCCAAGGCACTCTTGCCTCTAGGGAGCCTCCCATGCATGACTATCCGAGTCCTCCCGACTCTAGCCATGACTTCTTGCTTACCTATCCGAGTCATCCCGACTCTAGGCAAGACTTCTTGCTTGGCTATCCGAGTCATCCCGACTCTAACCAAGACTTCATGCCTTTTACAAGGACTTCCTAGTGTGATCATGTGAATGCAAATGATGCAAACATTCATTTCAACATAGAACATGTGATCAATACATTCTATGGCACAAATAGACCTAAACATGTGAAAACACAATTAATCAAGTCTAGATGCAAAAATCCATGAATAGAAACCTAAGCATGTGAAACACCTAACACATATACTCAAAGTCTCATTCACACATATAACACTTGAATCACAAAATGTTCATTAAGTCCTAATTCAAGATGCTATCAATATACAATCAAAGTCTAGATATATGAGATTAAAATCAATCAATATACTAGACAAAAATATAGAGCAAGGTTTTGAGATTTACATCAATCAAAACCTATATTCTCTAAATCACAAACAAATACACAAATCCTTGATTTCTTCAATCAAAGGACCAAATCAAATCTCAAAGTCATTTTAACACAAAATTAATTCAATTAAGTATCAAACAACCTAAGATGCCATTCTAATCACAATACAACTCACAAACAAATGTAAAACCTAGAATCATAAAATCTAGTCAACATAAGTCCACAAATTGAGTTTCAATTGGAATGATAATCAAGCTACCTTTTCAAATAGCTTTCATAAAACAATAACATATATTAGAAGAAGAAACCCCAAGCAAATGGAAGGTGAAATAACAAGAAATCCCAAAGTTGAGACTCAAACCTCAATTCTGCAGCTGGTACGAATTTCAGTGTCCAACCACTTGAAATCACGATCAATCAGCCACCAAATCACTTGGAGATGTTAGAGGACTCAAATACGAACACTCTCCAACTTGAATCACTCAAATCCGACTCCGGATGAGGAAGATATGGTGTTTTGAAGTTTGGAAAAATTGGAGAGAAGTGTATACGGGAATTCTGAAATTTTCTTGGAAATTCAAAATGAGAGAGAGAGGGAAGAAATAGGAGAGAGAGAGAGGTCTTTTGACCAATCATGTGGTGCCACGTCACCCCCAGGCCGTGGGGGGCGCGTGGCCCACACGGGAGCAGAAGGGGCTCCAGGCCGTGGGGCCCACGGCCTCAACCACGGCCAGCCCATGTGGCCCACGGCCTGGGCTGTCCTCTCCCGCGCACTCTCGGTTCGTCGGCCCGTATCTCGAGCGTCCGAACTCCGAATTCGAATCCGTTTTCGGATTACGAACCGTGACTCTCTCACACACAAAAAACTATACAACTTTGAAAAACGGTTGAGAAATCATCTCGGAAATCATCGATGAAGTCAACACAACGTAAGAGAACGTAAAGTGGCATAGTCAACACGTTTGGACTCGAAACCTTATGAATGAGTAACCGAAACGACCGGAACTCAATAAGGCATTGAATAAGAACATGTTCAAGTCCTAAACACAAAATACGGAAACATATAAACACAAATACACACACATATGCTAGTTTCCGGACATAGTCCTAGAAAATGCAAAACACAAAGTTTATTAACTAAAAGTGAATGCATGAGCATATTTTGCCAAGTGTGTGAAAGTGAAATGTAAATGAAATAAAATCATGAAGGGACACACAAAAATGATATGTGTGGGTGTGTGCCTAGCCTTGTAAGAGATAAGAGGTCATGTATACCTTTGTAGACCGATAATGTCCGAAACTCTTAAAAGCCGGCAACTTGAACGAATAATGGTTGAGACGTCCTTCGTCTTCGAAATCCTTCATTTCTAACCACTAAACATTACAAGTAAAACACGTTTTGATATGGAATTAATGCCAACACTAATTATCAACCTAACAATCTCCCCCTTTGGCAAATTCCATGTCAAAACCCCTAAACAAACACTAAAACAATTACAAAGAAAATTTGGTCACAATGAGTACAATGAGTTACACATATAGACACAAATTATAAATCAAGTCTTGAACTTCATCTTGGTCTTCTCTTGATATCACCTAAAAAAAAACTTGAAAGCACAAGAATATCCAAGAGACACCAAGTATGGCAATATCCAAGTATCCAATCATAGGCAAGAAAATAATAGCATATAAGTTCAAATGGATCAAGTATGCTCCCCCTTAATACATACTATCCATCAATATATTCTAAGCCAAGATTCAACAAAAAATATTACATGCCATATAGTTCAAGCTAGATACCAAATATACAAAAACAACTAACATAAGGCTAAGTAAGCTAGATATCTCCCATGTGTTTCTCATATTTCTCCCCCTTTTTGACATGATATGAAGCCAAAGGGAAAGAGTAAGAAATTATACCTCATGAAGCTTTCTAGCCACTTGTGCCACCAAGGAAAGAAAACGGTGTGCGGATCTCACATATTGCCTTGTTGGAGTTGATTTTCCTTCCAACTCTTTGATCCTCTCATCTTGAGCAACAAGCTTTGCACTAAGGTCTTCAATCTTCCTTTGTGACGCCTCAATCAACCTATGAGATTCTTCAACCTCTTTCCTCAATTTTAAAGCCCAACTAGGAAGAGCGGGTGAGTAGGGACATGGTTAGAATCAAGAGAATCACCAAAAAGCCTAAGTACATCATTAGACTTTCCCTTGTCCTTGTATGACATGGTTGCCAAACGTTTCTCACTCAACTTCTCTAAGGGAGGAAGCATAACATCACCATCAAGATTCCTCACACCTTTAGCTAAGCACAATTGAGTTATAAACCCCGGAAAAGCCAATTTCTTGTCCAAACGACTAGTACAAGCCGCACTTTGAATTTGCTCCACAAGCAATTCACCAAGGTTTATAGGTTGGTTAGTAACCAAGGCATACACAATCTTAATCTTGTCTCTATTGAGCTCCGAAGCATTAGTAGAAACAATAAGATTGGAGCATACAAATAAATGCCAAAATGCACTAATTTTTGTTAGCTCACCTTGCCTAATAAAAGCACGTTTCCCCCACACAAAATCATCATCATCACAAAGAGTCTTACCCATTAAATCAAGGTTTTCCAAGACATCAACATCAAGGAAATCCGATTCAATGTCATCGGACAAGTTAAGAAATTCATTAACCTTCCTAGGGCAAACTCTAAAGACAACTTTCCTTATGCTAAGAGTAGCACTAGTCACAGTAGAACCGGATTTGTAAGCATTATAAAATTCTCTAACAATGGTCTCATTAGATACTCCTAACATGTTGACCCATGAAATCCAATTCCTACTCTTAAGCACATCATAGACATATGATCCAATACAAGAGTCCAAGTCAATACCTCTTTCTTGAATTATCTTTTTGCACCCAAAAATTCCCAATTCATCAACTTTGTTACCTTTGGAAATTTTGGACGAAATTGTAGGTTTCGACTTGGCAATGGGAGATGAAGAAGTATTTCCACCAACCTTCTTTGCTTTACCCATGATCTTGCAACACAAAACAAACTAAAAACAAAGTGAGAGGAAACAAAGAAACAAATAAGAAACCAATAAACATATACAAAGGCAAAACACTATATTTAATAAATCACCATGCAAGTAAGAATTTATCATAGCATCTTCATGATTTATCAAAATAAGAATAATGCCAACAATTAACAACCTTGAAGAACATGTGAACATGTCATAAAAGAGAACAAGAATTTAGCATATTATGCTCCCCCTTGACAAGTGCCTCATCTAAAATCAAGATAGACAAATGTTCACAAAAATCACCACACAATCACATCACAAGCAATTTTATTAGATTTGCAAATAAGCTTCACATATCTAAGAGAGTTACATCAAGATTTTCAATCACTCTCATATGTCATCAAAAATTGCTAAAGTATCACAAATACTAATTAAGCAAAAGTGAGTGTGTGAAGATTTGCTTCAAGTATATGAAAAGAAGTAGTTTGATAATCAAGCATGCATACAATTTCAACATCTATTCATCTTAGGCCTTTCCATAAAAAGGTCAAACCGGTTATCATCCGAAATTTTGCTTATAAAGAGAATAGATTTCAACATGTGAGCGTGTGTGTGCATGTGGCTCGTCAACCCATTTCTATTTGTCAACCCGAGCTCATTTGATTATTCAACTATACTCCAAAAGCCTTTTATTTTTTTTTTTTTTTTTTTTTTTATTAAGGCTTGAATCAAAGATTTTTTTTTTTTATGATTCAATTCAACACTTCTTTGATTTTTCTAACATAAACATATACACCTCATGGCGGCTTTCACTCATCACAATGACGTAGCCCTTTCCAACATTGGGTGGCTTCACAACCAAGGTGTGTAGCCCTTTCCATGAGGGTGCTCGTTGAGTTCTATGTTGCCGAAGCAAATGGATACCAACCATTGGTCATTTTTAAATGTACTAGTCCTTAGGACTTCAAGGTGTATCCAAAGCGAACATCAATCAAGCTCAACATACTTAACAAAACATACAAGAGAAGCAAAGTGCATTTTTGAAACCAATTTCAAGGCTTAAAAGCACATGATCTAAAAGCAAGTAAAGAGACTTACTTAAGATCTCTACTTCTCAAGAGAGTAGCTATCAAAGAATATGAAGCTCACATTATTCAAATATTAGCCACTCAACAATCATACAAATAACAACACGCTTCATGAAATAAGATCAATGTGAACACTTATCACCAAAAGATCTTAAACTAGCAAATGTCAAAGAGTACCATATAAACACTATATTAGTTCTCAATTATGACATGCTTCATGAAAGTGATACAAACAATGAGTTGATAGATGAAAAATCAAGTAAGCAAGCAATATGATATAGAGATACCTTCGCAAGCTATTTTCACCAAATACAAAGCCTTCACCCTTTTTATGAGTCCTCTTGGCTTGTGAGTCCTCATGACTACAAGTTATAGGTGTGTCGATCCAAGAGACTTCCGGAGGTGGTGGAGGACAAGTGGGAGTTTCAAGGGGTACCTTATTCTTCAATTTGTTCTTTTTCTTGGAACGTCTCTTCTTAGGAGCTTTCTCTTCAATGATAGCTTCACTAGTAGGAAGTGATGCTTCTATGAGCTTCTCTTCAACCACCGCTACACTTGAGCTCTCTAAGTTCATATTAGAGATGATCCTATCCTTTTCAAGCAAAATACCCTCAACTTCGCAAAGCTTCTTTTCAATAGCATTCTTTTCACGCAAAAGCCTACGAGTTGTAGCAACAAACTCATCCACTTGAATCTTGATCAAGTCTTCCTTCTCATCAATCTCACTCAAGGCTAATTTCAACTTCTCCTCAAGAAACTTCACCTTAGCCAAAAGATCAATGTAGGATGGATTATCATTTGAACACTCTTGATGACTTTGATCAATCTCCTTATCCAATGAATCTTGATTAACATCCTCTAGAGTAAAGTGAGAAGCCATGAACGCAACAAAGTTGCTCACTAGCTCTTCTTCACTAGAAGACTCATCACTTGAGCTCTCCTCATCACTAGAGGCATCATCTTCACTCCATGTAGCCGCCATAGCCTTTCCCTTCTTGTCCCTCTTAGAATCACCACTAGGACAATCCGAAGCATAATGTCCAAGCTTCTTGCATTTGAAGCATTGAACCTTCCTATTGCTCTTAGCATGGCCACTCCTCTCATGAGGTGGAGTAAAGGATTTCTTGACTTCCTTGTCCCTTGAGTACTTGCCGCTTGACTTGGCACCTTTCCTCATGAACTTCCTAAACTTCCTAACCAATAACGCCATCTCCTCATCATCATCGCTACTACTAGCTTCCTTGACAACCTTGAGAGCTAAACCCTTGTTCTTAGCCTTTGGTTTCATGCACGCCTCAAAAGTTTGAAGAGATCCTAGCAACTCATCTATGCTCATGACGTCAACGTCCTTGCTCTCTTCAATGGCGGTAACCTTGGCTTTGAACCTCTTTGGAAGAGATCTAAAAATCTTCCAATTTAGCCTCTCACCGGAGATAGGAGTACCAAGAGCTTGGCATTGGTTGGCGATGTCTAGAAGCTTATCTTGGAAGTCAATAAACTTGTCTTCCTCACCCATTTGCAAAACCTCAAATTGGGAAGTGAGCAATTGAAGACGAGACTTCTTCACCGCTTTAGTCCCCTCATTGGTGACTTGGAGAGCCTCCCATGCCTCCTTAGCGGTTTCTAGGTTTTGAATGTAGGAGAATTGCCTACTATCAACACCTCCAAAAATAGCATTCACCGCCCGATGATGCCATTTTGCTAACTCAAACTCATTAGTAGACCACTCACTCCTAGGCTTGGAAACGGTCTCTCCATCCACAATCTTGTTAGGAGCAAGGTAACCTTCTTCAACGGTCATCCAAGCTCTCTCATCAATAGATCGGATGTAAGCCTTCATCCTCAATTTCCAAAACCCGTAGTTGTGACCCTTGAGAAGAGGAGGCCTAGAATTCGAAGCCCCTTCGGTCATCACATCATCTTGGAAACCATTCTAGCAAATACCTAAGCAATCCACTCGTAAGTGTAAACCGGATCTCGCCGAGTGCCGTCCGACGACCCGCTCTGATACCAATTGAATGTACACAAACGAAGTTAAATTGCTTAAAGCATACCTAGAGGGGGGGGTGAATAGGTTTTTACACCTTTTTTCAAACCCTTGAACAAACATCCGTTTGTCCCTCAAGGTAGCCTTACACACAACACTATAATCCAAGATAGACATACATAGACAATATGATGACACAATCATAATTGAAATGTCTAAGTATATCAACAAGTCATGTGAGGTAAAATATCAAATAATCATAACAACAAAATAAACTTGTATTTCATAAGATGTTCAATGTGTTACAAGAGTGAGCAAAATGTCACTAAACAAATATTACAATATACAAAAGAATCAAAGATACAAATTGATCTATAGAATGAATACACTAATCACACTATACAAAGACTTGATTCAAAATACATCACAAGTCAATATTATGAATCAAGACAATAAATATACAATTAAAATATAAGAGAAGAGATAGAAAGAATTAACACAAGGGATTTTTTTAACGTGGTAAAACCTCCAAGGAGGAAACATCCACGGGTTGAATTACAACCATTGGGTACTATATTATGGAAAGTAAACATAGAACATTCACAAAGTGACCAATCTTTAGCTCACCCAACCTAGTGAAGTCTAAGCCTACCCAACCCTATTGGAAAGTATGAAATCCCTCAATGATGCGGAACCACCATATATTGGACAACACACTCAACCAACATCGATGGTAGATTAGAAATTCCTCAAGAGTGCATACACATCCCGTGTACCCCGCTCTATCGGAGTCTATGTCTAACCATACGCCTAGGCCTACCAATATGTTAGCCAACTCCCTATCCAAGGCACTCTTGCCTCTAGGGAGCCTCCCATGCATGACTATCCGAGTCCTCCCGACTCTAGCCATGACTTCTTGCTTACCTATCCGAGTCATCCCGACTCTAGGCAAGACTTCTTGCTTGGCTATCCGAGTCATCCCGACTCTAACCAAGACTTCATGCCTTTTACAAGGACTTCCTAGTGTGATCATGTGAATGCAAATGATGCAAACATTCATTTCAACATAGAACATGTGATCAATACATTCTATGGCACAAATAGACCTAAACATGTGAAAACACAATTAATCAAGTCTAGATGCAAAAATCCATGAATAGAAACCTAAGCATGTGAAACCTAACACATATACTCAAAGTCTCATTCACACATATAACACTTGAATCACAAAATGTTCATTAAGTCCTAATTCAAGATGCTATCAATATACAATCAAAGTCTAGATATATGAGATTAAAATCAATCATATACTAGACAAAAATATAGAGCAAGGTTTTGAGATTTACATCAATCAAAACCTATATTCTCTAAATCACAAACAAATACACAAATCCTTGATTTCTTCAATCAAAGGACCAAATCAAATCTCAAAGTCATTTTAACACAAAATTAATTCAATTAAGTATCAAACAACCTAAGATGCCATTCTAATCACAATACAACTCACAAACAAATGTAAAACCTAGAATCATAAAATCTAGTCAACATAAGTCCACAAATTGAGTTTCAATTGGAATGATAATCAAGCTACCTTTTCAAATAGCTTTCATAAAACAATAACATATATATAGAAGAAGAAACCCCAAGCAAATGGAAGGTGAAATAACAGAAATCCCAAAGTTGAGACTCAAACCTCGAATTCTGCAGCTGGTGCGAATTTCAGTGTCCAACCACTTGAAATCACGATCAATCAGCCACCAAATCATTGGAGATGTTAGAGGACTCAAATACGAACACTCTCCAACTTGAATCACTCAAATCCGACTCCGGATGAGGAAGATATGGTGTTTTGAAGTTTGGAAAAATTGGAGAGAACTCTAGACGGGAATTCTGAAATTTTCTTCTTGGAAATTCAAAATGAGAGAGAGAGGGAAGAAATAGGAGGAGAGAGAGAGGTCTTTTTGACCAATCATGTGGTGCCACGTCACCCCCAGGCCGTGGGGGGCGTGGCCCACACGGGCAGAAGGGGCTCCAGGCCGTGGGGCCCACGGCCTCAACCACGGCCAGCCCATGTGGCCCACGGCCTGGGCTGTCCTCTCCCGCGCACTCTCGGTTTGTGGCCCGTATCTCGAGCGTCCGAACTCCGAATTCGAATCCATTTTCGGATTACGAACCGTGACTCTCTCACACACAAAACGACTATACAACTTTGAAAAACGGTTGAGAAATCATCGATGAAGTCAACACAACGTAAGAGAACGTAAAGTGGCATAGTCAACACGTTTGGACTCGAAACCTTATGAATGAGTAACCGAAACGACCGGAACTCAATAAGGCATTGAATAAACATGTTCAAGTCTAAAACACAAAATACGGAAACATATAAACACAAATACACACACATATGCTAGTTTCCGGACATAGTCCTAGAAAATGCAAAACACAAAGTTTATTAACTAAAAGTGAATGCATGAGCATATTTTGCCAAGTGTGTGAAAGTGAAATGTAAATGAAATAAATCATGAAGGGACACACAAAAATGATATGTGTGTGGGTGCCTAGCCTCATAAGAGATAAGAGGTCATGTATACCTTTGTAGACCGATAATGTCGGAAAAACTCTTAAAAGCCGGCAACTCGAACGAATAATGGTTGAGACGTCCTTCGTCTTCGAAATCCTTCATTTACTAACCACTAAACATTACAAGTAAAACACGTTTTGATATGGAATTAATGCCAACACTAATTATCAACCTAACACAAACTGTAGGGATTGGGCTTCGAAGCTCAATGATGCACTTTGGGCGTATAGAACTGCTTTCAAAACCCCTATTGGCATGACTCCATTCCGGTAGATATTTGGGAAAGCATGCCATCTTCCAGTGGAGCTTGAGCATCATGCATATTGTGCCATCAAATCGCTCAATTTTGAGTTAGACAAAGTAGGAGAGCAACAAAACTACAGTTGAATGAGCTTGAAGAGCTCCGGGATGAAGCTTATGAGAATGCAAAGCTTTACAAGGAGAGATCAAAGAGAATTCATGACAAGATGATAGTCTGCAAGGATTTACATCCGGGAATGTTAGCACTACTCTTCAATTCAAGATTGAAGTTGTTTCCCGGGAAATTGAAATCAAGATGGTACGGTCCTTATAGAATTAAGGAGTTATTCCCTTATGGAGTGGTTGTATTGGAAGACTTAAAAGTGGGGATATTTTCAAGGTGAATGGCCATCGTGTCAAACCGTATTTGCAAGGAATTGAGGAAGCAAAAGTGATAGAACAAATTGAGCTTACAGAGCCAAGTGCTTCCATGCGTCTTGCTTAGACGTTAACTACCGCGCTTGGTGGGAGGCAACCCACCTAGGTACATTCTAACTTTGTAGATAGTTTTTTTTATTCATATAGATTATATTATATTATTATTTATCTAAGAGTGTGGTTGAATTTTGATTAGTGGATAGGAAATGTTTGTTAGTGGTAGATATCTAAGAATGTTTATTTATGTTGGATTTTTGTTAGGTGTTTGTTGGCCAAACAACCAAACTTTCAAACTCTTGCCCTTGTTCTTTAGAGATTAAAACATTGGGGCAATGTTGAGTTTAGGTTTGGGGTGTGGGCATTTTAACACCTAAGGGTTGCAAAATTTAGTTCATTTTCATGAAAAATTTGAAAAAGTTTCAAAATTATGGTTGGTGTTTTAAGGAGAATTGATGCATTCACTAGCTTTTGAGTTTTGAGTAACTTTATATCAATCTATGATTGATCACACTAGTTGAATTAGTCCCTTTCTTTTTAGGCTTAGTGATTTGAGATTTTTGTGCAAAGTGTGAGGATCAATAGTGGAGACTACCTAAGTGAGAATTGAACCTTAATGTTTATTGTTGAGGGCATGTGTTCCTACTCTTCCAAATTCTTTGAAAAATTTCATGCTTAATTTGATCTTATTAAGCATGCAATTGTGGATTACCATTGAACATATATGTGGTCTGCTTACTAAAAATGTATTCCCTTGCTAGATGGAATCTTGAATATGACTTTAGGTAGTGTATACTCTTAAATTCTAATCCAAGCCAAACACATAACCTTAAAGAAATTTTGCAAGGGCAAGCAAGCATTCACCTCATAAACACTTCTCCCTAAACACTAAACCATCACAGATCACCATCAACAAATGATAAACAAAAAAACAAGTACAAATTCCAAGAAAGCTAGTTGTCAAACTCGTAGTAGCGTTTACTTAGGCATGCTGTGCAAATTGTAAAAAGGAGGCTTCCAAAGTAGTACTTCTTTTATATTCAAAAAAAGAAAAAAAAAAAAAAAAGGGTGGAGTAAGGACCTCCATAATAATCAAATACTAGAAAACCTTGATCATTTTGTATCAATGTCGCTTAAAATTAAGTGGTGTCCTACCACAAGAAATCGGAAAGATATGTCTATGCGTTTGAATTGACAAGATTGTAGGAATTGAGAGTATAAAGTTTTCAAAACAAAACTTGACCATGATTAGTGTACAAAAGCTACATCAAGACATACAACCTGTAGAATAAAGAGGAGTCCTATTTGATTCTTGAGAATCTAGTAAGGGAATACTTATTGATGCATGCTCTCTCCACGTTCTTGGATTTACAAATCTTTCTAAAGATCTATGTTTAAATGTGCTTTTATGAGGATATCAGTATGCGATCTCACATTCTATATTCAAACTCGCATACATAGATTAAGAGCAACCTAGGACTCTGTGAGAAAATTAGAGTGAAATCTAGTGAGGATTAGAGTCAAGGCAAATTGTATCTTTGCACTCTCGGACTTGATCCCTGAAAACAGAGCTTTTAGAGTGTAGGATTCACCTTGTATGCATTTCACTTTGTAAGGATTCCCGTTGTTTTTAATTGGCTTATTTCGTGATCAAACCATTTGTGGGGATTTTTGTAAGGGTAGTTTAGATGTTGTTGTTAGTGCATTAGCCCTTTGAAGACCTCATTATTGACAAGCACCAAAGGTAATATTCTAAGTGCTTACTTGTCTTGAAGAGATAGTTGCACACACTCACAACTCATGCATTTGTTTAATCTTTGTATGTTGTGTTTCTTTTTGTTGTGCATCAATGCTTATTTACATCTCTTCTTGCTTGTATTTATGATTGCATCTTGTGTTTATAACATCATAGCATTTAGGCCATTAGGATGCATATTAGTTTACTTTTGTTCCCCTTGCATGATTGCTTGTGGGGACAAAAATGTAGGCTGTGCGCTGGTCCACCAGCGCCGCTCACCGGCGCAAAACGCCCAGTGGAGCACCGCTGGTCGTGCGCTGGTGTGGACCAGCGCAAGGCCACCAGCGCCAATCGCCCAGGTGTGCGCCGCTGGACTGGCGCTGGTGGCAGCGCCTGTCGTCCAGCGCTCAAGCCAAAATGTGCTTGTGCGCTGGTCCAGCGCTGGTCCACCAGCGCACAGTGCATTTTTCTGGCGAGTTTTCAAAACGACCTCACTTCACTTATGGCCTCTATAATATGCTAACTTGATTTTAGGTCACTTACAAGAGTTCTTATTCATGCTTCATACTTAGGATATTTTTCAAGAGAAGAAAAATACACAAAGAACTCATTTTTAATTACTCAACACATTTCCATGATCATCAATCATCATCTAGCATCATCATAGATCATCTAGATGTCATCTAGCATGGAATCTTCATCATACTTTGCTTGGTAAGCTTTTCACTAATATCTTACATATTTGTGTTTCTCTTATCTAGCAATCTCAATTTAATTACTTGTATGTGATTTTATATTTGTTGAATACAAGATTGAGATTAGTTTAATGTATGAGAAGTTGTATTGTGCTAGCATATTAGGTTTTGTGCTTAATATTGATTAGCTTAACTAATTGACATGTCATTTAGTTTTGATATCTAGGATTGCTCTTAATTGCATATTAATCATCTTAGATAAGCATATAGGGTTTCCCTTGCTCTATGTTGCATTTTGGATATTCACATATATTCACTTAGGGTTTTTCTCTTCAGAGAAAGTAAGTCTTGTGTGTAGCAACCGGGATTAGGTTGCTTAGATCGCAAGCAAATTGGACTAGGTTCACTCATACCGGGATGAGGTAGGTGTGTGATTACTTCCGGGATTAGTTGTAATCGTTTGCACATTTAGTGGATTCGAGGTTCGAGTGTGGCTTACTTACATAGCCCGTGGTTTTTCCCGTGAGGGTTTCCACGTAAAAATCAAGTGTTAATTTAATTTCCGCACCATATTACACTTGCTTGTTTATTTTATCTTGAGGGTAATTTCGTAATTTTGACTAACACGAAAAATTGGGTAAAAAGCGTAAAATCTATTCACCCTCTAGATAGGTTTATACACACCGTGCTATATTTAGTTTCACACTTGATTGGCATTTTGTTATTCCTTACTTAACAGTTTTCGCATAAATTTCCTCTTTGTACATATCAAAAACTAGTTTTATAAAACCTTTTGGACTTTCGCTACATTTTTAGAGTTTGTATTTTGTGGTTATATTTATATTTTAGTTGATTTTGCTCGAGGACGAACAAAAGACAGGTTTGGGGGTTTTGATCACTCTAAAAATGTATATGTTTTGAGTGCCTTAATCCATCCCTTTTTGTGAGTTTTGAGAGCTTTTGTGTTATATAATGGCACTTTGGAGTTATTTTCAGGAGATTTGAGATTTCAGGATGAAATGAACACTTGGTGAGAAATGTGAAGAAAATGGAGCTGAAAGAAACAATTTTGGGCCAAGGCTGCGAGTACATTCTCGCAGGTCACAAGTCGCAGTTATCCTCCAAGAGTAACGATGTCAGCTCAAAAGAACCAAGTAGCAGATCAGATTTCAGAGTGCGATGTGAGAAGACGCTGCAAGTTCATTCTCGCAGATATCACTCGCAGCCCAGTTTCAGAAGACAATGCTAAGTAATCCCGCGAGTCAAAACCAGCAGAACTGAAGTGCGAGAAGACGTTGCGAAACCATTCTCGCAGTCACAACTCACATAATCTTCACCAAAAGGACGTGCAACATTGAACTGACTACAATCTCGCGACAGACCTAGCAGCCGAACCATATATTTTTTTGCGACGTCAGTTCTGCGAATTCATCCTAGCCGTTCAACCTAATCTTGAGAAGTGCGACATCATAATGCGAGTTAATTCTCGCAGCACTTGGTCGCAGCGTAATAGGTTTAGTGATTCTGAGAGACACATCCAGCAGACAAACCTAGCAATATTGGCAGAGCAAAGTGCGACATGAGTACTTGCTCGCAGATTTTGGTCGCAAAAGCCATATCCACGTTAGCTTTAAAGTGGTCGACTCCAGATCTTTTCCTCCACTATATAAACATATTTTACTTTTGTAATAGTGTGTGTAGTGTGTAATAGTTAAAAAGAGTGAAAAAGAAGTAGAAAGTAGTCAAGATCTTTTTACACAACTAAACTTTTCTAGAGATTAGTTCTTAGATTAACACTTTAGCTTTGAAGAATATTGAAGATCAAGGAAGGCTTAGTAACCAAATCAAGGAGGAGCATCAAGCACATCATGGGCTTCTTTTCTCTTTCTTTTTCCTTCCTTTGTCTTTATTTTAGCATGAGTAGCTAAATCTTTTGTTGGGGATTCAATGATTGAATATATGTGAACACTTCCTTGAATGATTCAATTTACTTCTTTTATCCGTTGAGTTTGCACTTACGCTTAAATTAACTTCATGTTGTATGATGAGGAGGACAATTACTCTATTGTATAGGCATGATATTGTGCATGAATAGTAGATCTATATCTCAGTTAAACAAACTTGATTAGATTTTACTTGAAACTCTATTAGAGGTTAATGCAGATTTGTCCAACATAAAACTAGTTGAACTTAGTAGAAATAGGGCATTAGATCCTTTTGACCCTTCCTCTTAACATGGATGTATATTGAATATGATTAGATTGTTAGGTTGTTAGTAGCATATTACATCATTGTCTCCTTAACATATCTCTTTTATAACACATACATTTAGACATCTTTTAGTTTAATTCAATCACTAGTGAAGTAATCTTAGAAGATAGCACATCACTCTACAAATTACATCCTCGTGGAACGATACCCCTTACTTGTGTCCGCTATACTTGACAACGATCCGTACACTTGTGGAGGGTTATAGACACGCGCACTCATCTTTCTTTTTATCGTACGTACCATTAGCATTATTTTATTTAGAGGTACGTCCGGAGTGTGTCAACAGCCGGCGCCAAAAGTGTTAACCGAAAATTGTCACTGGGGTGATTTTTCCAATTAACAATTCAAGGGGACCAGATCGCGGTAGATCTCGGTCGGAGGGGTATCAGGTAGTTCGATACCTATAGCTTCCTAGAATTTCAATGAGAATGGAGATTGACAGTAACAAGAAAATTTCATATAAATAGATTGTACATATAGCTCATTGTTATGTGATGAATACATGGTGGAGTTACAATCAAGATTTATCGTAGCTATGGTTATGAGAATAAGTAAACTTAATGGCGGTGGCGATGGAGCTCTCGTGCATGTCGATAAGTGGAAAAGTAACAAGTAGGGTTCTCCCTTTCCTTATGGTCATACGATGAATATATAGGTCTGTTTCTTGCCATGCACTCCTAGAACTTCGGTCTAGGGTTTTAGTAATTCACGGGTCTTTCCTTGGCAATCAACGAATTCGTTCGGGGATTTGATCCCTAAAATCAAGTGATTCCTTTTTTGACGGATTGAGTGGGAGTTGACTCCCATTTCAAATAGGATTCTGTGTGGCGGGAATGAATGTATTGTTCTGTCTCAAACGATGGCATTTAGTTCTTGTCCTTCTACTGGGTTTGCTGTTCGGGGTACCTGCTCTTGTTCTAGGTAGGGTCGGCGCACTGGGATTTTTGTATTTAACATGTGACCGTTTATTCACCAAGTGCCTACCACTAGCTTTTAGTGAATCGGACTACTCAAGAACCCTGCTTTCTTCTCTTTTTTTCTCAAATTTTTGCTTGAGCGTATCGGGTTACCGAGATATCGAGATACCTGGAGGCAGACAGGTACTAGGTTCTTGTAGTAGTGGAGTTGTCTGTTCTTATTTTTGGGGTTTGCTGGTACTTCCCGGGTCTTGGAAGTCTTAGACCTGATCGTGGTGGTCAGAAGTCCGTACCCTGACCTTTTTGTAGAAAGGCGAGGTATCGGGATACCTCTTCCCTAGTAGCTTTTTATCTTGACTTAATTTCCAAGGCCGATGGAAAATTCTTCTTTGATCCCTACCATTTTTGGCGATTACAAGAGCTATTTTGCATACTTGTCATATGCAAAAATTTGAAATATCTTATGCTTCTTTTTTTAATTGCTTGAGTAAGCTTGGATGCACATATGTATATGTTTTCAATTCAATAAGTGTGAACCATGCTTGTTTACATTCTATGTCATATTTATGTTCAAACATGCATTTTTGGACTAGGAGATCTACTTAGGAAGTACATTTTGAATGACTTATAGTTATCTCCATGACATGATGTATCTTTAATAACATGCTAATATTGCTTGAAAAGCATGAAATTGACATGCTCAAATGAAAAGGCAAAACAATGTGTGAAAAGCTAATGAGACTTAAATGATTAAAGGATCTTGTATCCATTCAAAGGATTTTAAAATCCAAATGTCTCTCTTTCTTTATTGGTTGAACATAGCTACTATCATATGGGTATCTTACCCAGAAAAATCAAATAGGGTGCAAAATCGCTCATGCCATGTTTTGTTTATAAAGTTGATATAGTTGCTCTTAAATTGAAATCAATGAAATCTCTATATCCTTGCCTTACTCATGACAATGGTGAAATTGGTTTGAATTCTTATTAGAAACCTTTGTCATTTGCTTTACCAATTACCATTGTATTTTGAACTTGAATGCAACATGTCTTGTACGCAAATCATTTTTAATTCACACATTTTCATGAAATAGATCTCCTCGTTTCTCTCCAATTAATTGAAGTTGCATAAAGTTGCATAAAGTTGCTTATATGATTATGCAAATATCTTGTATGCTACTATCTCTCTTTGCTTTAAGTGACCCGGTTGGGGAATACTCCTTTGCATATATCATGACAAAAAGAGGGAGTAGAATGTGGTGGTAAAGGGGAGTTGCTAATTGAAAGTAGCATATGTGCATGTTGGGGAGAATACAAATTTAGGGGAGTAACCCGTTGAGGGGAGCATTGCATTACTCATACATTGCATTATGTTGTACTTAAATTCTTAAATGCAAATGCTTGTTTTAACTTCACATGATCACCTCACATACACTTGCTTTGGAAGTGTAATCTTTTTGTTTTGAAGGATTTGATAGTTCTACAAGAGATTGAAGACTTGAAGTTTTTATTTTCTTATCTCTTTGTAATATATAATATCTTTGTTGACCTTTAGATTTAATTTTGTTGTGAGGATCATTGTAAGTGGTGGTTTTGTCACGAAATAGCCAAAGGGGGAGATTATAATTCCTCAAGTTTGATTGGCTTATTTCGGTGACAAACCACAATTGGGGTTGTTGTAAGGGTAGCTTAGGCCTTCAAGACCTCAAGGGAAGAAGCACCAAAGGTAAATTTCTAAGTGCTTGCTTTGCTTTGAAGAGATGTAGTTGCACACATACACATTCCATGCATATCCATACTTTGTGTATAATGTGTGTCTTTTTTTGGTGCATCCATGTTTATATAATATCTCTTCTTGCATATTTTATTGATTGCATATTAGGATTATAATGTCATGTCATGATAGAACTTTAGGATGCATTGTGTTAGTATGGGCGATGTTCAGCCGCCGTACAAACGCCCAAAAGGGGTTCAGAGCAAATTTGCTCTTACCCATTGTACAGCCGCTCGCTCTACGTAGAGCGGGTAAACAATGGTGCCACTAGTTGATTTTTTATCAACTATTGTTTCGCCCAAAATTCAGTCTACGTAGAGTGGGTGAAGGGCGGCTCTCCAAACCCAAGAGCAACCGCCCCTAGGTCACCTGGATTCCGCCCTACGTAGGGCGGTCATGAAGAACATTGTTCTTCATTTCCCAGATGGACCGCTGTTCATCCGCCCTACGTAGAGCGGTGAACAGTGGTCAAGGCATATTTTTGTAAACTTTTCAAAACGTTGTCACTTCATTTTGACACACTATATATGCCTCTTTATTCTAGGTCGAGTTAAGAGAGTTAAAAATCATATTTTTACTTAGCAAATTTTTCCAAGAGAAAAATTTCACTAAAGAACTCACATTTGAATCATCATCTAGCATCATTGATCATTTAGATATCATTTTGCGTGGATTCTTCAACACACATTGCTTAGTAAGTTTTTCACTAATGTCTTACATATTTTGTGTGTTTCTTAACAAGCAATCTCATTTATCACATGTATGTTATTCATATATATGTTAGATACAAGATTGAGATTTGTGTATTGATTGTTTGAGAGTTGTTTTGTGATAGCTTCATAGAATTGCCTAATCTATGTTTTGCTAAGTTTTATGACATGTCATTTAGCTATTGATATCTAGGATTGCATTAATTGTCATCTAATCATCCTAGATAAGCATCTAAGGTTCCCTAGCTTTGTTTGCTCTTTGAATATCATCATATATTCATATAGGCCATTTTATCTCTTCATTGAGAAGTAAGACTTGTGGCTAAGATTGCTTAGGCCACAAGAAAATTAGACTAGAACCACTTTTAAAGGCCCGCGGGTAGAAGTGGGGGGTTATTGACCTTAGTGTTTGATGAGGTCAACATAGATTGTAAACTCCATTTCAATTAGTGATTTAAGGTTCGAGTGTGGCGCACTTACTAGCCCGTAGTTTTTCCCATGAGGTTTCCACTAAATATCAAGTGTTATTTAAATTTCGCACATATTATACTTGTTATATTTGAATTGACTAGATAGGGTTATTTTCGTAATCTTGACCATACATGAAAATTGGGTAAAATTATTTAAAATCTATTCACCACCCCCCCCCCCCCCCCCCCCCCCCCCCCAACAAAATTATCTTTGTGTATTGTTATATTTGTTAATACTTGCAATACATTGAACAATATTGAAATATAAGTATTTCTTGTTATTGAGTTTTTGTGTTATTATACCTCATGCAACTAATTGATATACATAGTGAAATACCTACAAGGTTATACTAAACAACCTAGAGGGGGTGAATAGGTTGACACACTAGTTTTAAAACTCTTTCGTGACTTAAGTCAAAACCTTGGTGAGCATACAAATTAACCTTAAACATGATTGTTTGAGAAAACAATTAACACATGTATGCTCAATTCACCACCCTTAGTCTACAAACATATACCAACAAACAATGTATCTCATATACAAGATATTCAATTAAGATCAAATTCCACAAGTTGTATTTTGAATATTACATGTAAGTACACTAAGTAAAACTACTACAACTTGCTAATGAAGGAATATATTAAACCAAACAAAGGATACATGTATTAATATTAATGTTCAATGAATATATAAATATCACTAAAAACATATATACAAAAGATAAAAAAAATAAGAGAATTATAATTACACAAATGAATTGTATATACAAAAATGATCAAAATGAATATTGATTACAAATCACACTTTACACAATCTTGCTTCCAAATATATCACAATGAATATTGTACCACAAGATTAAAACATACACATAAACATATTAAAAGAGAGATAAAGAATTGATACATGAGATTTTTAATGTGGTAAAACCTCCAAGGAGGAAACATCCACGGTTGAAATACAACCATTAGGGTACTATATATATTGGATGGTAAAATAGAGAATCCACAAAGTGACCAATTTTTAGCTCACCCAACCTAGTGGAGTCTAAGTTTACCCACCCTATTGGAAAGTATGAAATCCCTCAATGATGCGAAACCACCATATATTAGACACACACAAAACCACATCAATGAAAGATTAGAAATTCCTCAAGTGCATACACCTCCCGTGTACCTCGCTCTTTTGGAGTCTATGTCTAACTGTTAGGTTTATAGTTTGTGTTGGCATTAATTCCATATCAAAACGTGTTTCTCTTGTAATGTTTAGTGGTTCATATATTGAAGATTTAAGAGACGAAGAATGTCTTGACCACAATTCATGCAAGAAGCCGGCATTAAAGAGATATGTGCTTCATTGATCATCAAAGGTAATAAAGTCCTCATATCTCTTACAAGGCTAGGCACACACACACATATGGCATCCTGTGTGTTCCTTCATGGTTAAAATCATTGATATAACACATTCACATACTTGATAATATATGCTCATGCATTTATACTACTTGACAAACTTTGCTTATTGCATGTTC
>JAUESC010000130.1:0-28000 GCA_030490815.1 Acer saccharum
TAAAAAAATGACGAGAAAAAGAAATAAAGAAAAGAGAGCTGAAACATAGTTGGGTAGTTAATTATTGAGAATATTGTTGTCAGTTCACTTACTTTAGTGACAAAAAAAAAAAAAAAACTCAAATATATATGCTTCCTGATAGGACCCGACCCAACTCTCTTGAGTTCGAGTGAATCATGTGGAAACTCGATCTAGCTGAAAATTTAATCATTTGGAAAATGTTTTAGAAAAATCATAAGAGTCTCAAGGTGGCTTCTAACAAAAATCTTTATGCTCCGTTTGGTAGGGAGGAAAGAAAATAGGAAGGATGGAAATATTTGAAGGGATAGAAAACATGAGGGAAGGAAAGGAAAATGATTTTCTCTCATGTTGTTTGGTAAACAGGAAGGAAAGAAAAGATCCTTTTATCAATTTTACTATTTTACCATTATATAATATTTAATATATTAATTTTTTTTGGATAAAATGATAATTTGAATCACTTAAAAAATGGTGGGTCCCATTTCCTCTTTTTTCCCCTTTCTTTCCTTCCCTTTTCCTCCCACTTTTGGGAGGAAACAAAATGGTGGGCCCCACACACACCATTTTTTCCTTCCATTTTTCCTTTCCCTCCATTTTTCTCTCCATACCAAGCACACACTTTTTTATTTTCTTCTCCCTTTTCCCTCCACCCCTTTCTTTCCTCTCCCTTTTCCTCCCTACCAAACGGAGCATTAATGATCACTTGGCTTTAAAAACTTTTCCAACATGTAATTTAAAAAAAATGCAATTTAAATCAGTGGGTTATGGGCTTATGGCTCATCATAAAATATAATTCAGTTAAAATAAGAACTTTGCTTTTCTTGTGTCGGACCCGTCTGTTGAGTATTAGCATATTCTAAAAACTATTAATGAAAATTCTTGAAATCTAAATATATGCACATATGCATAGCATGCTTAAATTAAAACCATGAGCTACCATTTCTTTTATCACATGTGACCCATTTCACAATACAAATGAATCTGCATAAATCTGGGAAAATGGTTTAAAATAAAAGAATGAGCGCTAATGCCTAGTGTGGAAATAAGCTTTGAAAACATCTTTTCTTAGAGACCTTACTAAAATTATTATCTCTGAATAAGTATGAAATTATATCTTTACTCTACGCTTCTGAAATCACAAAATATCTTTTCTGCCTTTACAAATAACATTCCTGATATTCTGAAAATCTTTTCTGAAAGTTTGAAATCTTTTCTTTACTGATCATAAATCAGTAATATACATAATTTGAAAACTTTTTATGAAACTAATGCCTAGGGAAATATCTCACGTACGTGGCAAGGTATCCCAATGCACACGCAGAGCAGGGGGGAAATACATATCTCACATACACGGTGTTATCTGATCACCCGTGCAGAGCGATTATCTCACATACACGTTGATATCAAATCAGACGTGCGGAGTAATCTCATATAATTTCACATACACGTCGATATCTAATCGAACGTGCAGAGTAATCTCACATACACGTGCAGAGCAACCCCAAAGGCTAATAATCTGTATATATTGTATATAATCTCACATACACGCTGATCGTGCAGAGTAATCTCACATACACGCGTAGAGAAGCCCCAAAAGCCACATACACGTGGAGAGTAGCCCCAAAGGCCAATAATTTAAATATGATATTGTCGGGGATGGTTACAACTCTGGTAACTAAAATTCTGAATAACTTCTGAAAACCGTAAACTATACTTTTACATAAATATCTCTTGTAAATACTTATCTGAAATCATGATTAAATACTCTTTTTCTTTACTGGAGTTTCTCTAAACAATTATCATAAAAACTTGAGTATGGAAGTCTAGAAATCTGTTTTCTAAATAAACATGAAATCTGGAAATCTATTTTCTAAATAAATGAATAAATCATTTATTTCTATTAATCTTCTAAATAATTGAATCTAACATACAATTCTTCTACGCATTTCTTAAAACATCTCAAATCATCTGGAAATATGTTTTCTAAATAAAAGAATAAATCATTTATTTCTATTAACTTTCTAAATTATAATAGCCAACATATAACTCTAAAATGATTAACTTAACATATCATAAATAAATAAAACTATCTACTCACAGTGATCTGCTTAAATATGTTGTGGGACTGGATTCCCTCTGAATTCATATGTATCTCAAATCTGTTCTGGGACTGGTTTCCTTCTGAAATCTGTGCTCATTCTTATACTGGTTTCTCACTGTTTTTCTACTTCCAAATTCCCTTCTATTATAATTATCTTTGCTGCTACTTCCACGGTACACTACTCATATTCTTGCACCTTTACTGTATTTCTTCTTCAATTCTATCTCCGCCTCTCTAGATCACTTCTAGTTTCTTACTATTTCTCTATTTTCTCTCTTTTAATCTCACGGATGCTGTGCTATCTCTCCCCTCTCTTTCTTTCTATTCTTCTTTTCTTTCTCTGTTTTCTTGTTTTCACCCAAAACTACTTCTCTCTTAATCTCCCTGTAAATCTCTCAAGCTCGGTTCTCTCTCTTCCACACGCGCACCCACACCAGCTCTGATTTCTTTTTCCTTTCTTCTTCTTCTTTCTTTTGCTTTACCATTATCTCATCTCTCTATTTCTCTTCTTCAGATTTGCTTCTCTATTTCGTCATCAGCAAGCCTCCATACTCTCTCCTCCAATTCCTTTCTTATGCTTCTCTGATTTGTCTCTTGGCCAAGTCCTCCTCTTCTATCTCTATCTCTTCTTTTTTCTTATTTTTCTCTTTCTCTGTTCTCTTTGTTTTCTCTCCGCCGCCTAGCTCCCCCTCTTTCTTTTATTTCCCACCTACCGCCACTATTCTCCTCTCTTTTATCTAGCTGCTGCCACCTGCCGATTTAATGGCCACAAATCCTTTTTTTTATTTATTTTTATTTTTATTTATTTATTTTTATTTATTTATTTATTTATTATTATTATATATATAAATTGGATTGGATCAACTTTTGGGCTAGAATGGTTGGGCTTGGATTGGGCTTGGGATTATTATTCTATAAATTTATACCAATCCAATAACTTGGCAGGAAATGTGGACCAATTTGGCTTGGGCTTAGGCCAATTTTTGTTTTAGGACCTGGACCTTACACTTCCCATATAATGCTATTTACCTCTATTTTCACTTTATATTTTATTTTAAATATTACAACATATGATTAAGATCAGACAATTAAGGTAACTTATTTATATGCATATGGTGGGATTTGGGACCCAGTCTATCAAATCTATTTATATCTCTGTCTAAATTTGGGACCCTGCCTCAAAAATAGCTCTACCCCATAATTAACCAGACATATTTGATTTGAAACTTTCAACACCCAATTGATGATGTGCTATAAAATATTCCATTCCATAAAAATAGAGACGTATCACAGAAGATATGAGGGTTTCAATTTTATCTTCTGTGATGATATGTATCTTTGTCGTCTCTCTTGTACATAAACCAACTTTAGCTAGTAATAAGAAGGCAAGCCTATTTTATTTTGTTAAATTTTCCATTTTATTTTGGTAAATGACATTTTAACTTGTTTTTCTTTTGTTATTGAAATGTTGCATGCAGTCATATATAGTGTATTTTGGAGCACATTTACATGGTTCAGAGCGTACGTTTACTGATCAAGAACGTGCTACAGATTCTCATCATGAGTTTTTAGGATCATTCATGGGATGGTAAATATTTTTGAAGAAGTTCTCTCTTGTTTTTCCGTGATCATCAACTATATTATATCAGTTGTATTCAGGAACGATTAATTATTATTTTCCTGAACATGCAGCAAAGAGAAGGCAAAACAATCAATATTCTATTCCTATAACAAGCATATCAATGGCTTTGCTGCAAGGCTTGAAGAAAAAGAAGCAGAAGAGATTGCAAGTAAGAACAAATTGTCTTTTAAGCAGTGTTTCCAAAAACATCAAGGTTTTATTATGGTTAAAAACTGTCATAAACAAACATTTATGACCGTCAATGATTCCATTGTCAAGAATTGTTGAATTTTTGTTTGATGCAGAAGTGTAGCTTTAGTGACGAAGGTATGGGTCCTGCACCATCAAAATGGAGAGGTATATGTCAAAGCGGCATGATGGATGAGGGCAAAAGCGATGGAATTAAATGCAACAGGTTTGTTTTGTTATAAAGATAATGTTGACATGTGCTGTTAAGATAGATAAAAAAAAATATGATGATCATCGTTCTTTTCTATCATATGATAAATCATGTTACATGGCATAAAACTAATAGGATTAAGGTACTTCAACAAAGGTGCAGAGGAAATAGCACGTTATTTAAACTTGACCATACCTTCCGAATTCAGCTTTCTCACTGCATGAGACTTCCATGGCCATGGCACACACACCTTGTCAACGGCAGGTGGTAACTTTGTTGCAAATGTGAGTATAATGGGTAATGGGTATGGAACAACTAAAGGTGGATCACCTAAAGCTCGGGTGGCGCATTACAAGTCATAATCAAATAGGAGTGACGATCTTCCCACCCCTCATATTTTATAAGTACAACCCATATCAATTTTTTTTTTTTTTTTGTTTATTTACCCATTTATTCTTTAGAATAATTTATGGCTCAAATCTGCTCCAATTTCGTACTCAAAAGAGTTTTTTATTCTATCCGATTGATGCGAAATATTATGGTAGTTTTTTTTTTTATTTATTTATTTTTTTTATTACACGGACCGGCGAGATTGGGCTCTACAAGCTTAGCTCGGACTATAACTCCCATAAGAGGGGAGAGAGCACCCACATATGGTGGGACAGCACCCACACTAGTGGTGGGAAAATTTACATATATCCATGCATACACTAGGCCTTGAACCTTGGTGGTGAGGTTCTCTAGGGAAAGGCCCACCACATTGGCAAGGGACCATGTGTAAATATTATAGTGGTTATGTGCTTAGACTTTTTAATTATCTGTGTTAAGGAATTTACGAACCCAAAAACAATCATACAATCATGCACGAAAGCAAATAAAGAATAATAAAGAGAGACATGAGAATTTTTGTGATTCAGCATAAACTTATATCTACGTAATGCACCAGCACTATCAAATTAGTGTTTACAATAGTGAATCACTCTCTGATCAATTCAGCATTTTCTTTTCTCTCTCATTCTAAAATCTCACGCATTCTTAAACACTAGAATAAGGCCCTACTAGAATTAATATGTGGGGTGGTTAAACTGTCACTCCTAAACTTTTCCAATCTTGAATAGTCAGAAAAAAAAAAAAAAAAAAAAAAAAAAAAAAATCAAAGACAAAAACAACAATATTTAATGCCTAGTTTTGTAAAATTTTACTTTGGCTCCCCAAAATATCTCATTTTACTATAATAATCTCCTAAATAAAATTTTATGGCTCCGTCCCTGTACGTACCTACCCTTGAATTCAATGGTGTAAGGTATTTGGCCAGAGTCAAAAAGCTTTAGTGACGAAGGTATGGGTCCTGCACCATCAAAATGGAGAGGTATATGTCAAAGCGGCATGATGGATGAGGGCAAAAGCGATGGAATTAAATGCAACAGGTTTGTTTTGTTATAAAGATAATGTTGACATGTGCTGTTAAGATAGATAAAAAAAAATATGATGATCATCGTTCTTTTCTATCATATGATAAATCATGTTACATGGCATAAAACTAATAGGATTAAGGTACTTCAACAAAGGTGCAGAGGAAATAGCACGTTATTTAAACTTGACCATACCTTCCGAATTCAGCTTTCTCACTGCATGAGACTTCCATGGCCATGGCACACACACCTTGTCAACGGCAGGTGGTAACTTTGTTGCAAATGTGAGTATAATGGGTAATGGGTATGGAACAACTAAAGGTGGATCACCTAAAGCTCGGGTGGCGCATTACAAGTCATAATCAAATAGGAGTGACGATCTTCCCACCCCTCATATTTTATAAGTACAACCCATATCAATTTTTTTTTTTTTTTTTGTTTATTTACCCATTTATTCTTTAGAATAATTTATGGCTCAAATCTGCTCCAATTTCGTACTCAAAAGAGTTTTTTTATTCTATCCGATTGATGCGAAATATTATGGTAGTTTTTTTATTTATTTATTTTTTTTTTTTTATTACACGGACCGGCGAGATTGGGCTCTACAAGCTTAGCTCGGACTATAACTCCCATAAGAGGGGAGAGAGCACCCACATATGGTGGGACAGCACCCACACTAGTGGTGGGAAAATTTACATATATCCATGCATACACTAGGCCTTGAACCTTGGTGGTGAGGTTCTCTAGGGAAAGGCCCACCACATTGGCAAGGGACCATGTGTAAATATTATAGTGGTTATGTGCTTAGACTTTTTAATTATCTGTGTTAAGGAATTTACGAACCCAAAAACAATCATACAATCATGCACGAAAGCAAATAAAGAATAATAAAGAGAGACATGAGAATTTTTGTGATTCAGCATAAACTTATATCTACGTAATGCACCAGCACTATCAAATTAGTGTTTACAATAGTGAATCACTCTCTGATCAATTCAGCATTTTCTTTTCTCTCTCATTCTAAAATCTCACGCATTCTTAAACACTAGAATAAGGCCCTACTAGAATTAATATGTGGGGTGGTTAAACTGTCACTCCTAAACTTTTCCAATCTTGAATAGTCAGAAAAAAAAAAAAAAAAAAAAAAAAAAAATCAAAGACAAAAACAACAATATTTAATGCCTAGTTTTGTAAAATTTTACTTTGGCTCCCCAAAATATCTCATTTTACTATAATAATCTCCTAAATAAAATTTTATGGCTCCGTCCCTGTACGTACCTACCCTTGAATTCAATGGTGTAAGGTATTTGGCCAGAGTCAAAAAGCTTTAGTGACGAAGGTATGGGTCCTGCACCATCAAAATGGAGAGGTATATGTCAAAGCGGCATGATGGATGAGGGCAAAAGCGATGGAATTAAATGCAACAGGTTTGTTTTGTTATAAAGATAATGTTGACATGTGCTGTTAAGATAGATAAAAAAAAATATGATGATCATCGTTCTTTTCTATCATATGATAAATCATGTTACATGGCATAAAACTAATAGGATTAAGGTACTTCAACAAAGGTGCAGAGGAAATAGCACGTTATTTAAACTTGACCATACCTTCCGAATTCAGCTTTCTCACTGCATGAGACTTCCATGGCCATGGCACACACACCTTGTCAACGGCAGGTGGTAACTTTGTTGCAAATGTGAGTATAATGGGTAATGGGTATGGAACAACTAAAGGTGGATCACCTAAAGCTCGGGTGGCGCATTACAAGTCATAATCAAATAGGAGTGACGATCTTCCCACCCCTCATATTTTATAAGTACAACCCATATCAATTTTTTTTTTTTTTTTTGTTTATTTACCCATTTATTCTTTAGAATAATTTATGGCTCAAATCTGCTCCAATTTCGTACTCAAAAGAGTTTTTTTATTCTATCCGATTGATGCGAAATATTATGGTAGTTTTTTTATTTATTTATTTTTTTTTTTTTATTACACGGACCGGCGAGATTGGGCTCTACAAGCTTAGCTCGGACTATAACTCCCATAAGAGGGGAGAGAGCACCCACATATGGTGGGACAGCACCCACACTAGTGGTGGGAAAATTTACATATATCCATGCATACACTAGGCCTTGAACCTTGGTGGTGAGGTTCTCTAGGGAAAGGCCCACCACATTGGCAAGGGACCATGTGTAAATATTATAGTGGTTATGTGCTTAGACTTTTTAATTATCTGTGTTAAGGAATTTACGAACCCAAAAACAATCATACAATCATGCACGAAAGCAAATAAAGAATAATAAAGAGAGACATGAGAATTTTTGTGATTCAGCATAAACTTATATCTACGTAATGCACCAGCACTATCAAATTAGTGTTTACAATAGTGAATCACTCTCTGATCAATTCAGCATTTTCTTTTCTCTCTCATTCTAAAATCTCACGCATTCTTAAACACTAGAATAAGGCCCTACTAGAATTAATATGTGGGGTGGTTAAACTGTCACTCCTAAACTTTTCCAATCTTGAATAGTCAGAAAAAAAAAAAAAAAAAAAAAAAAAAAAATCAAAGACAAAAACAACAATATTTAATGCCTAGTTTTGTAAAATTTTACTTTGGCTCCCCAAAATATCTCATTTTACTATAATAATCTCCTAAATAAAATTTTATGGCTCCGTCCCTGTACGTACCTACCCTTGAATTCAATGGTGTAAGGTATTTGGCCAGAGTCAAAAAGCTTTAGTGACGAAGGTATGGGTCCTGCACCATCAAAATGGAGAGGTATATGTCAAAGCGGCATGATGGATGAGGGCAAAAGCGATGGAATTAAATGCAACAGGTTTGTTTTGTTATAAAGATAATGTTGACATGTGCTGTTAAGATAGATAAAAAAAAATATGATGATCATCGTTCTTTTCTATCATATGATAAATCATGTTACATGGCATAAAACTAATAGGATTAAGGTACTTCAACAAAGGTGCAGAGGAAATAGCACGTTATTTAAACTTGACCATACCTTCCGAATTCAGCTTTCTCACTGCATGAGACTTCCATGGCCATGGCACACACACCTTGTCAACGGCAGGTGGTAACTTTGTTGCAAATGTGAGTATAATGGGTAATGGGTATGGAACAACTAAAGGTGGATCACCTAAAGCTCGGGTGGCGCATTACAAGTCATAATCAAATAGGAGTGACGATCTTCCCACCCCTCATATTTTATAAGTACAACCCATATCAATTTTTTTTTTTTTTTTTGTTTATTTACCCATTTATTCTTTAGAATAATTTATGGCTCAAATCTGCTCCAATTTCGTACTCAAAAGAGTTTTTTTATTCTATCCGATTGATGCGAAATATTATGGTAGTTTTTTTATTTATTTATTTTTTTTTTTTTATTACACGGACCGGCGAGATTGGGCTCTACAAGCTTAGCTCGGACTATAACTCCCATAAGAGGGGAGAGAGCACCCACATATGGTGGGACAGCACCCACACTAGTGGTGGGAAAATTTACATATATCCATGCATACACTAGGCCTTGAACCTTGGTGGTGAGGTTCTCTAGGGAAAGGCCCACCACATTGGCAAGGGACCATGTGTAAATATTATAGTGGTTATGTGCTTAGACTTTTTAATTATCTGTGTTAAGGAATTTACGAACCCAAAAAACAATCATACAATCATGCACGAAAGCAAATAAAGAATAATAAAGAGAGACATGAGAATTTTTGTGATTCAGCATAAACTTATATCTACGTAATGCACCAGCACTATCAAATTAGTGTTTACAATAGTGAATCACTCTCTGATCAATTCAGCATTTTCTTTTCTCTCTCATTCTAAAATCTCACGCATTCTTAAACACTAGAATAAGGCCCTACTAGAATTAATATGTGGGGTGGTTAAACTGTCACTCCTAAACTTTTCCAATCTTGAATAGTCAGAAAAAAAAAAAAAAAAAAAAAAAAAAAAAAATCAAAGACAAAAACAACAATATTTAATGCCTAGTTTTGTAAAATTTTACTTTGGCTCCCCAAAATATCTCATTTTACTATAATAATCTCCTAAATAAAATTTTATGGCTCCGTCCCTGTACGTACCTACCCTTGAATTCAATGGTGTAAGGTATTTGGCCAGAGTCAAAAAGCTTTAGTGACGAAGGTATGGGTCCTGCACCATCAAAATGGAGAGGTATATGTCAAAGCGGCATGATGGATGAGGGCAAAAGCGATGGAATTAAATGCAACAGGTTTGTTTTGTTATAAAGATAATGTTGACATGTGCTGTTAAGATAGATAAAAAAAAATATGATGATCATCGTTCTTTTCTATCATATGATAAATCATGTTACATGGCATAAAACTAATAGGATTAAGGTACTTCAACAAAGGTGCAGAGGAAATAGCACGTTATTTAAACTTGACCATACCTTCCGAATTCAGCTTTCTCACTGCATGAGACTTCCATGGCCATGGCACACACACCTTGTCAACGGCAGGTGGTAACTTTGTTGCAAATGTGAGTATAATGGGTAATGGGTATGGAACAACTAAAGGTGGATCACCTAAAGCTCGGGTGGCGCATTACAAGTCATAATCAAATAGGAGTGACGATCTTCCCACCCCTCATATTTTATAAGTACAACCCATATCAATTTTTTTTTTTTTTTTTGTTTATTTACCCATTTATTCTTTAGAATAATTTATGGCTCAAATCTGCTCCAATTTCGTACTCAAAAGAGTTTTTTTATTCTATCCGATTGATGCGAAATATTATGGTAGTTTTTTTATTTATTTATTTTTTTTTTTTATTACACGGACCGGCGAGATTGGGCTCTACAAGCTTAGCTCGGACTATAACTCCCATAAGAGGGGAGAGAGCACCCACATATGGTGGGACAGCACCCACACTAGTGGTGGGAAAATTTACATATATCCATGCATACACTAGGCCTTGAACCTTGGTGGTGAGGTTCTCTAGGGAAAGGCCCACCACATTGGCAAGGGACCATGTGTAAATATTATAGTGGTTATGTGCTTAGACTTTTTAATTATCTGTGTTAAGGAATTTACGAACCCAAAAACAATCATACAATCATGCACGAAAGCAAATAAAGAATAATAAAGAGAGACATGAGAATTTTTGTGATTCAGCATAAACTTATATCTACGTAATGCACCAGCACTATCAAATTAGTGTTTACAATAGTGAATCACTCTCTGATCAATTCAGCATTTTCTTTTCTCTCTCATTCTAAAATCTCACGCATTCTTAAACACTAGAATAAGGCCCTACTAGAATTAATATGTGGGGTGGTTAAACTGTCACTCCTAAACTTTTCCAATCTTGAATAGTCAGAAAAAAAAAAAAAAAAAAAAAAAAAAAAATCAAAGACAAAAACAACAATATTTAATGCCTAGTTTTGTAAAATTTTACTTTGGCTCCCCAAAATATCTCATTTTACTATAATAATCTCCTAAATAAAATTTTATGGCTCCGTCCCTGTACGTACCTACCCTTGAATTCAATGGTGTAAGGTATTTGGCCAGAGTCAAAAAGCTTTAGTGACGAAGGTATGGGTCCTGCACCATCAAAATGGAGAGGTATATGTCAAAGCGGCATGATGGATGAGGGCAAAAGCGATGGAATTAAATGCAACAGGTTTGTTTTGTTATAAAGATAATGTTGACATGTGCTGTTAAGATAGATAAAAAAAAATATGATGATCATCGTTCTTTTCTATCATATGATAAATCATGTTACATGGCATAAAACTAATAGGATTAAGGTACTTCAACAAAGGTGCAGAGGAAATAGCACGTTATTTAAACTTGACCATACCTTCCGAATTCAGCTTTCTCACTGCATGAGACTTCCATGGCCATGGCACACACACCTTGTCAACGGCAGGTGGTAACTTTGTTGCAAATGTGAGTATAATGGGTAATGGGTATGGAACAACTAAAGGTGGATCACCTAAAGCTCGGGTGGCGCATTACAAGTCATAATCAAATAGGAGTGACGATCTTCCCACCCCTCATATTTTATAAGTACAACCCATATCAATTTTTTTTTTTTTTTTTTGTTTATTTACCCATTTATTCTTTAGAATAATTTATGGCTCAAATCTGCTCCAATTTCGTACTCAAAAGAGTTTTTTTATTCTATCCGATTGATGCGAAATATTATGGTAGTTTTTTATTTATTTATTTTTTTTTTTTTATTACACGGACCGGCGAGATTGGGCTCTACAAGCTTAGCTCGGATTATAACTCCCATAAGAGGGGAGAGAGCACCCACATATGGTGGGACAGCACCCACACTAGTGGTGGGAAAATTTACATATATCCATGCATACACTAGGCCTTGAACCTTGGTGGTGAGGTTCTCTAGGGAAAGGCCCACCACATTGGCAAGGGACCATGTGTAAATATTATAGTGATGATGTGCTTAGACTTTTTAATTATTTGTGTTAAGGAATTTACGAACCCAAAAACAATCATACAATCACGCACGAAAGCAAATAAAGAATAATAAAGAGAGACATGAGAATTTTTGTGATTCAGCATAAACTTATATCGAGGTAATGCACCAGCACTATCAAATTAGGGCCCGTCCTGCAAGCCGTTTTTTGTTTTTGTTTTTCGAAAAGAAAAATGAAAATGAAAACAGTGTTTTTGGTTTCATTTTTGGATTCCGAATACGCGTCTAGTAGCATTTACTGGAATCCGTATTTTGAAAATAAAAACGGAAAAAACGCGTCTGGTAGGAAAATCGAAAACTTTCGAAATTGAAATATCAATTTTTAATTTTTGTTTAATATTATAACAATTATAAATAAATGATTAAATAATTAATAAAAAAATATTTTGTAATTTAATTTTAGGGTTTAACAAATTTAACAGTTGAAGAGGAAGAGGAAGAGGAAGAAGAAGAAGACCAAATCGGCGGTGATCGGCGACGAGAAGCAACGCAGATCGGCGGCGGGAAGCGACGTAGATCGGCGGTGGGAGGAAGAGGAAGAGGAAGAGGAAGAGGAAGAAGAAGAAAAAGAGGAAGAAGAAGAGATCTCGCTGGCGAGATGCAGAGCAGATCCTGGCGGCATCTCGCCGGCGAGATGCAGAGCTGATCTCGGCGGGAAGAAGAAGAAGAAGAAGAAGAAGAGGAAGAAGAGATCTCGGCGGCGGGAGACCTCGGCGGGAAGAGGAAGAAGAGGAAGAAGAGGAAGAAGAAGAAGACATCGGCGGGAAGAGGAAGAAGAAGGAAGAAGTCGATGAAGAGGAAGAAGAGGAAGAAGAAGGAAGAAGAACAAGTTAGGTAGTCAGGTGAAGTTTTTTTTTTTTTAATTAAAAAAATATATATATTAATGATATGGGACCCACCATTTGGAAAACAAAAACAAATTCAAGAAAAACAACTTTTTTTGTTTTTCAAAATTTCCACTTTTAACACTTGACTTTGTTTTTGTTTTGTTTTTGATTTCTGAAAATAAAATGAAAAATGGTTTACAGGACACGAATTCGAAATCATTTTTAGAAAATAAAAACAAAACAGCTGAAAACAGCCTGCAGGATGGGGGCTTAGTGTTTACAATAGTGAGTCACTCTCTGATCAATTCAGCATTTTCTTCTCTCTCATTCTAAAATCTCACGCATTCTTAAACACTAGAATAAGGCCCTACTAGAATTAATATGTGGGGTGGTTAAACTGTCACTCTAAACTTTTCCAATCTTGATCATGACTACAGAAACAGGAATATATGTACAGCTACAAAACAAAATGTTGATTATTGAATGATAACAATTGTGATTTGTGGGTGGTACACAGCTGGTAGCTGAGGATTTTCTCAAGGAAACTTTCAATGTGGGTTCTAATAAAGTCTTTTGGTCTGCATTTAATTGTGGTTCCATTTGTTGTTGCTCTGTTTTTGTTCGTTCTTGTTTAGTATGTTAATTCTTAACCACGATTTTTTTTTTTATTACAACTTAAATTCTTCTATATAAGCTTAGTATGTTGAATTCTTATTGTTTTTTTTCAATTAATTGCCAGAACTTGTTTAGAGGTTTAAAATCAAGACCAAGACTTATTAAATAAAGTCTTACACGAGGCTAGAACAAAGACTCCATTGGAAAATCAAGTGAGCTTTCCTGAACATGACCCTTATAGTTAACTATATATATATATATATATATATATCGATCAGTATCCATCTCACTTGACTTGGCCAACCATGAAAATTCCACACACATACATACACAATTACACAATCTCATGTTTGTTGACTACATACAAGCAACATGAGAAAAATTTTAATCTTGTTGGAACAGGATAAAATAAGCCCCTATAAAACAACGAGACTGCATCGCATTCAGGAACGGAGCCACAAATTCAAGTTTAGGGAATAATTATACAAAATAAAAATAAAAATTAGGGGACAAAGTGAAAAAAAATTAAAAAAATTTACAACCTTATAATTTTTTAAAAGTGATTTAAAAGTTTTTTTTTTTCCTTTTAGTGTGTTTGGTAGGGAGGAAAAAGGAGAGGAAAGAAAAGGGTGGAGGGAAAAGGGGAGAAGAAAATGGGGAAGTATGTGATTGGTATGGAGAGAAAAATGGAAGGAAGGAAAAAATGAGAGGAAAAAATTGTGAGTGGGACCCACCAATTTTAATCCTCCCAAAAGTACTGTTCTAGTAAATGTTAGGCGTTAGTCGGGCGGTAGACCAGCGCCTAGGAGTATTTCTAGGTAGCCGATTTTTTTAAGAAAAAATATATTTTATTTTACTTTTTACTTTATTTTTTATTTCTTTTATAATTGCATGGTCCACCACCCACCTAGATTCTGGATCCCACGGTGGGTGGTAACTGGTAAGGGAAATAACAATTAAAAATTTAGTGAAGCTCCCCATAAAATATATTTTATATTATTTTTTTCTTTTCCCATTGATAATTATATTTCAATTTTCAAATCACAAAATCCAATTTTCAACACAACTAATACACTCTCTCTCTCTTCAACGCTCCAGGCTTTTAGCTACTTTTCAATTTCCATATTTCAAATCACAAATCCAATTTTTTCAAGACAAGTACACACTCTTAGAGCATTTCCAAAAGACTCTTCAAATAATTTCTAAAAGGATTCAATAAACTGTCTAAAATGGTATCCCATTTATGTTAACCAACCAAATTGGGACATGTTGTCTACATTTAGGAAGAAGTTAAAAAAAAAAAAATTAAATGTAGACACATGTCCCATTTGATTGGTTATACACAAATTGGGACATCATTTTTGACATTGATTTGAGTCCTTTCTAAAAATCAATGAGCACGTCAGCATATTTGGCTCCAACAAACTCTTCAAATGAGATTCATCAAATAAGATTTTGCTTTTCATTCTTTAATATGAGAGCAACTTCTCCCTCTTCAATTATTATTAATTATTTTTTATATCACATCATCATTGATATTTAACATCTATATCTTTTTTTTTAAATTTCAATTAATATAATAAGTTTTAATTTATAAATTTTATCATCATAAATTATACCACTAGAAATGTCTTATCTAGATCTTTAAAATGACTAATATTGAATATTTAATATAATAATATTAATATAATGACAAAGTTTTATTTATAACTTGAAAAAATGAGGGTAATTAGATTTTTGGTGGGGAGTGGAGATTTGAGTGATTTTATTAAATAATATAAACTTTTTCTAATTGAAGAGTCTTTTGAAATGACTCTTCTTTTTTCACTCCTCAAATTGCCACTAGTAAGCAAAGACATTTGAAGAGTCAAAATATGTCTTTTGGGATGCTTTTACACACACTCTCTCTCTTCAACGTTCTTGCTACTTTACAACATTTTTTTTCCTTAATCTTATCCTCTCCTTTTCTTGATACTCTGTCTCTCTCTTCATCTTCATCTTTTATTTTTTTTCTCTAAACTTATCTAGTTTAGCTCATCTCTATCTTCTTCTCGGTTCTCATTTCTGGAACAAATTTTTTTTTTTTTTTTTTTTTTTTTTTTTTTTAGCTGTGAATGTGTTAGATCTGACATTTGACACCTGGGTTTTATTTTTCCGACGTCTCTTGAAGCTTCCGGTGGGGGTGGTGACTACTCCTCCACTGGCAGTGCGCCTTTGGGAGTCGGTCTGACCGTCACGTTTTTGAACGACTAGCAGAGGCGACGACTTTGACTTCGTTAGCCAATTTTCGGCCAATCGGTCGATTTTCCGGTCAAATCGTCAATTTTTTTCGGCCCCGCCTAATATGGCTGCTTTGGATGAAACGGGACGACCGGCATCGCCTAGCGTATAGGCGGTGCCTAGGCGGCCGATTTTTTCCGATTTTTCGAACACTGCCCAAAGTGGGAGGAAAAGGGAGAGAAATGAGGGAATCAAAATACTTTTATTAAAATTACCATTTGTCCCATTTTTTTTATATATAAACTATAATGCAAGGGTAAAATTAGTAAAATTGATAAATAAAATCCTTTTTTTTCCTTCCTGCTTACCAAACAACTCAAGGGAAAATCATTTTCCTTTCTTTATCTCATATTTTCTATCCCTCCAATCTTTCTATCGTTCTTATTTTCTTTCCCTCGCCCCATTCTATCCCCATGTGCCAAAATTAAATCTTAATGTTATCGATCACTAAAGAGAATTTCATAAATAATTATGGATGTCCTCGATGATATTAACTTATTACATTATTCAGGGACATTTTCTGTTGCTAGCTATGTAAATTAATTATTATAGATATGTTTGAAACACTAATTATAAGGATTATAAGCAAGCAAGGAAATTTCGGTTTTAATTGTCCATCGAAATTTCCAAAAATTGGACCCTCATATTTAAACTAAACATATTTACTTCATCGATTAGATTTTTTTTTTTTTTTTTTTTTTTTTGAAGTTTTACAAATCTGTATATGTTAGGGGATCATAATACAAATCTTAAATATATAATGAACTAATTATATATATTATATATATATATATAGGGATCATAATACAAATCTTAAATATATAGAACTAATTAATATATAATATATATATATATTATATAAACAATAATGCTAATTTGGTTAAATTTGGTGCCCAATATGATGTTGCAATACTCTATCCATTCATTTAAATTGTATTAAATTTGCATAATTTAATGAATGGATTAGAGTGTTGCCACATCATTTGGGCACCAATTTGGACACTAAATTTGGATAAAAGGTATTACTCATTATAATGGCTAATAAACTAAATCTCGTAGTTTCACATGATTGGTTATTAAAGGAAATATGAACTTTAAAAGAAAACTTTTTTTTATAAAACATAAGTTTCCTCACCTAAGAAGTTAATTTTTTGAGTTGCCGTTAAAAACCAAGAATAAAACAGATGTATGTAGGCTTTGTTACAAATTAGGTGACCACACTTTATTGATATCATTCCTCAAACAGTGACAACACTTTATATAACATTGAGATCAGCATGACCAAAGGGCCTTGCCATTTTGCTTGAACCCAAATACAAACACACAACAAATTCAGACTGCAACTAACAAATTCAAATATAAGCACATGTGAGACTCAAACTTGGGATCCTTTGGTATAGCAAGACTTTTGATACTATGAACGGAAAAAAAACCCAACATTGATATTTAGGCACTCTAACAATCAGGACAATCTGTGTAGCAATCCAACATCACATGATAGAGCAAAAACTTGGATTTGGATCATCATAAACCACTTGAGGAATCATATGATTTGGATAACATGTGTATGGAATTATAAACTCATCTTTTTTCTCATCTTTTTTCTCATCCTTTTCCTCATCCTTTTCCTCATCCTCTCTTCTTTCTCTTCTTGCACGCTCAATATATCCGCATAGTGAAGCTTCTTCCTCAGTGACCGTGCTAGCTTAACCGAATCGACCTCGTTCCGATCACCACCAGTTCATCTCTCCCTTTTCCTTGTATCTCCACCTTAGTCACACCTATATATGCATGCAACAACAATATTACAACATTAGTCACACCATTTTTATGTGTCTGAAAAACACAAAATGAAAAATTTTCATTCACCTCTAGCTCTACAGGTTTTGTTAATTTATAAGTAGCTAATATATGAAATTTATCAGAAATAGCATGTAGAATTTGGAAAATTTATAAAACCTACCTTAAGTTTAACAAAAAAAAAAGAAAGTCCTTATTTTTCAAGCCGGACCTATAAAAAAAAATGGAAATTATTACCATCCTTTGTGACAGCAATCTTCATGGCTTTTGATCTGCATTTCTCACAGGGCATTAGCACCTTTATGACTATCTTTTGCTGAACACAACACATGCAAACTCTAATTACATAATTAATTAAATTAAATATTATTTTTTCTCGACCTAAATTAAGAAAATAAATAGATTTCATCCATTCATTCATGCATGAACATGTAAATTATATGTTGTAGAAAAGAAAATTGGAGGGCTGACCTTCATGTTAACAGCTTTACAATTAGCTTGGAGAATATATCTTATTTGATGAACTTGTATCTATATTGTTGAAATTGTAGAGAAATGGAGAAGTCAATGTACTAGCAATATTTATATAGGAGTGTTCAAGGGGGTCTTTGCTGCAATGTGGTCCATTGAATGCGACTGTAAAAATTAATTGACTAATCACTACAAAAAAAATGGTCTTTTCCGACGGCTAAATGCCGTCGGAAAAGACCATTTCCCGTCGGAAATACGCTTTTCCGATGGGAAAAAGCCATCAGAGGCCGTCACAAATACGCTTGTCAGAAATAACTATTCACTGACGAGCTGTCACTAATACTACCATTTCCGACGGCCAAGGCCGTCGGAAACGATAAAAATACCGTCGGTAATAGTGATTCAAGGTGGTCAAAATTATTTGTATTTCCGACGGCTTTACCACTATTTCCGACGGCTTATTGCCGTCGAAAATATTCATATTATAAAAAATAGCATGACTCGACTTGATAGTTGCCACGTCACTTGACACGTGCCACGCAACACGTCACCCCTCGACACGTGCCACGTCACCGCCACATCATCAACCGGCACCACATCACCACCACATCACCCATCATGTGGCACTCTAAATCCATGAAATTCATGTGGCTTGAACCCTTGACCTGGATGATAGTAAGGGTTTCCCTTACCATTTTGCTATTACTTTATATATGATATGTTTTGCATATTATTTATATATAAGCTATTGATATGTTTGTGTACTATGTAATTAAATATATTTTTTGTATACTATTTAAATATAACTATTGAGATATTGTTTTTTAAAATAATATTTTATTAAAATTATTAGAGTTTTTGTGAAAGTGAGTTTTTCAAATGGAATAAGACTATTTCCGACGGCATTGAGGCCGTCGGAAAAAGTGTATTCCTTTTTTACTTTTCAAATGGAACAAGATATTTCCGACGGTTTTTTGACCATTTCCGACGGCCTCAATGCCGTCGGAAATAGTGTATTCCTTTTTTTACTTTTCAAATAGAACAAGACTATTTCCGACGGCCTCAAGGCCGTCGGAAATAGTGTATTCCTTTTTTTACTTTTCAAATGGAACAATACTATTTCCGACGGCTTTTTGACTATTTCCGACGGCTTGAGACTGTCGGAAATGTGGTATCATATTTTTACTCATTTCCGACGGCACTGAAATAGCCGTCGGAAATGGTGCCATTTCCGACAGCAATTAGCGCCGTCGGAAATAGTTCGTCACTGATAGGCCTTTTTTTTGTAGTGAATCTCTTCAACACTTCATTATTATTATTATTATTAATTTTTGAACATAACCACTATATATATTATTATATACAGTATGTGAATATTTGTTTTGCGTCCAAGCTATGTTACAGTATGTATAATTGTTGATACTTGACTTGTAAGCGCGCGGTATATTATTTCTTTTTTTATTACATAAATTCATCTTTGTATACATACAAACTGCTATAAAACGGGATCTCTACTAAGTACTTTTATAGAAAAAGTTCCTTTATAGTTGAAAACCAATTTTTCAAATCTTTATTAGGACCGAGTTACTCTAGAAATTTAATACTTTTCTTATGCTTTCGTTAACCTGGCAAGACTTCCTAGTGTTGAAACAGTTAAATAAAACTGAAAAAGAGTTAAAGTAGAGAGATAAAATGAAAAATCTTACTTGAAAAATATTCACAGATTTTTGATTGCTAGTGAGTAGATTGAAAGATTACAAGAGAGTGGGAGTGTGTTTTGAAAGCTCTAGATTTGCTCGTGTGTTTTTCAAATGAGAGCAAGGCCTAATTTATACAAAAATTTACATAGCAAAGGCCAAAACATACGGCAAACTATAAATTATTATTTTACAAAAAGTACTTCTTGAATCTGACTATTGAGTTTGTCGATGCAAGATAATTGCTGCTGCTGTTGTCAGTCTTATCTTCAATATTGTCGATCTTATCGTTTTATCTTCTGCTGGCTAGTCCAGTACTGAATTAGAACTATTAGGAATAATAAATACTCAAATAATTTCATATATCCAAAATGAATCTTTTACTATTAGAACAGATTGCAATAATATAGTAGAATTTTATAAAAAAGTACAAAAGAAAAATTGAAACAGTTTCCCTGTGTTTGAAAAGTTTGATCTTTGTTAAACTGAAATCATACAATGATAGTAAATACAAAGCGAAAAATGACAATAGATACACAATTAACAAATACAGCATGTAATATAAGCAGTGGTTTAAAATTTTTGGGAAGACTCAGATGTTGTAATTAGAAGTCTGCCTTTCTGTAACTACTAACACAAGCAAAATATTAAATTTAAAGGTAACTAGGCTCTGATACCAAACTGAAAAATTATGAACTTTTTCTCTTGTAACCATGTAGTCATACCCTCAGGTAATCCTACACCTGTAGCTAAAAACTTTTGGATTTTTAGAAAACGCTTTAAATGGATATTTTGTGCTATACCAAAAATATTTTGCTTTATATCTACAGGAAGCTTTTCTACTGCTTTAAGAAGATTTTTAGCTTGATCCCTCATTAGGGTAATTTATAATATCAAGGGGCTTTTCTACAGAATTTGCCTCCTCGTCAGCTTCTGTACTATTCTTTTGGCTTGATAAGTTAATTCTTCGGAGTTGTTCCGCTAGCTGTTCAGCTTCTTCTAATTTTTTCTTTAAATCTGTATTTTCATCTTGGATTTTTTCTAAAAGATCATGCATACTCTTTTTACAGCTTTCTAGATCTTCTGATATTCTATGATTAAACTTAATAGAATTAAATATCACTAAGTTCAAGGCAGATAACAGAAGAATTTTGCCTTACATATGAACTTTAAAAGATTAGAATATTTAGATCTAGAAATAGCAGGGTTGAGAAAAACAAAAGTAAATCTACAAAGCAATATAAAAATTAATTGTAACATAGAGCACTTAGATAATCAGTACAAGCATATTCCACATACTAGTAATAGTCAACAAAATTTTATAGTAGACTTAATAATTAATTTAGGTCAAAGCTTAGAAGAAAATATAGACAAGACTAATAAAAATATTACTGATCTAGCAAGCCTCTTTGAAAATAGTAAAATAAATACACTAAGAAAGAATTTAGATTACATAAAAGAACTAATAGGAGACTTTAATAATACTATAAAAAGATTTCCCAGTAAAAAGGAAATATTAGAATTAACTAATTTAATAGAACAAAAAACTCCTAAACCAGTAGAATTAGAAATAAAAAGTCTAGTTACAAGCCTCAGCCTAGAAATAGAAAATATAAAGCAGACTCAGCAAGAACTAAGATCACAAATTAAAAGACTTACTGAATGAACCATTTAGAAACAATTCTTAATGAATTAACTATAGAAGCTCCCAATAATTTACCTATAAGTATAAGTGATAAAGTTTTTAACTTAGAAAGTAATACAGTCACCCAAGGACAGTGTAATACCATAATAAAGCTATTAATTAAAGCTTTAGAGCGAATAGAAGAATTAGAAAGTAATATTAATAAAATTATACATAACCAAGTAGATCCAAACCATATAGCCTGGTTAGCCAATAGAATAAACCTATTAGAGAAAAAGCAAGAAGTTCAAGCTTCTCCGAGTCAACCAAAAGTAGAAATTCAAGACATTTTAGGACCAAAAGTAAATTTATTTAACAAAAATGGAATTAACAAGATCATCTAGTTTAAGACTACCAGTAGTTAGTAGAGTTAGAAATATCCTGAATTATAGTAATAAAGGAAAAGAAATAATAGAACGAACAGAAGATTTAATCCAAGAAGAAGATGTAAATAAAATGCTTGAAGTAGGATTTAGGCAAGTTAGGAAAAAGAATCTATATCAAGCAGGAATATTAGATAGCTTTAAAAGCAGTTTGTATGTATACAAAGATGAATTTACAATTGGAGTAGTTAATAATAGAGAAGAAATTACATTAATAAGCCCTCAAAGTGCTAAAGAAATAAAGAAAAATGGTTACTCAGCTATACATTTAGGTGTAGTAATTATAGGAGTACTCAGCCAGACTAGAGCAGGATTAGATACTAAAGCCCATCTGTATCTTTATGATGACAGATTTAACGATCACGAACAAGCTCAGCTAGCAACCGCTGAAGTAGATCTTAGAAATAAAGTAGCTGTAGTAGGATGTTCCCTGATATAGACATAGACATAAAAGAATTTTGTAGTAAGATAAAATTAAGCATACAAACAAAAGGTTTTAATATGGATGCAGAATATAAAAATTTAAGAATAAAAATATTTGTTTTAGGAAGATGTTATAATAAATATCATAAAAAGTTTAAGTTTATTAACAAAAGCATAGTTGAACATTTCATAGTGAATATGTACAAATGCAAGTTCCTAAAAGACTTAGTACAAGTGAATTACAAGGGTTAGAATGGAAATTACCACAATTAAAGACTCAATTAGTAGAATTACCAGAAAGTAGTAAAATTTATACTGATAACAAAGATCAAACTTTTCAAAGATTTAGTAATTATAAAACACAAAGTAATATGTCTATAACTGAAGAAGATGATTCAGAAGATGAAGTAAATATGTTAAGATTAGAACAAACCATAGACAGAGTTAAAACCCTAAATAATAATAGAGAACAAATAATAGATTTGATTTTTAGTAATCCTAAAAATTATCTAGACGAAGAAGTATTCGAAGAACTTTGCAATAATATAGAACTAGAAGACAAAGATGTAGATAATATCTTATTAGAAAAATTAGATTTTGAAAATCTAAGAAATGATTTATCAAATATAACATATCTAGAAGAAGAAATATTTGTAGGAGAAGAAGAAAAACCTAGAACTTTAGAAACAGGTAGTGGAAGTGGAACAAATGTCCCGGATACAGAAGGATTCCCTAAACCTCGAATAGATGAATATTTAGAAAATAGAGGAATAATAGACACAAAAGAAAAATATAGAGATATAAAAGACACAGAAAGAATTTATAAAGCTAAAACTAAATTAGAAAGCTGGAGAAAAGAACCAGAAGCAAAGGATATATTAATCTTAAGCCTACAAGGACATAGACCTAGTGAATGGAAGAAAATATTTAGTAAATGGGAAGGAAATTTAATTAGACATGCTATGGAAGCTTTAAATAATATAGTAGATTATAAATATAAATTAGTATATCTAGAAAGTACATTAGGATATAATGAAAAACAAATTTATTTAGGATGGAGAGAATATATGAAAACGGATGACATAAAGAAAGTAGAATTAGATGAATTTGAAATAAATATAACAGTCCTAAGCTTTATAGACGCAATTAGAAAATGCGTTCTAGGATCTTCAATGGAAGAAGTAGATGATGTCCAAAAGCAGATTAGAGCTATACGAAGTTTAGAACAACTAAAAATATGTGATTTACATTATTTTGATTACTATGTAGATATTTTCTATAAATATTGGAGTCAAATAGGAAGACCCTATGATGAAGAATTATTAATGAAGTTTGTAACAAAGTTACCTGGAAAAATAGGAGAAAAACTTTATAAAGACTTAAAGGAATGGTTTAAAAGTAGAAAAGAAGAAGGATTATTTTGGCAGATTTCTTTAATACCAGCTGTAGAATTTGTAAGACAAAGAATTAGAGATTTATGTGATGAAGAAAAACTTAGAAGACAAGCACAACAACAATTTAGTAGAATGTGTGTAGATTTGTATGAAGTACCTACATTAGGTTGTGGAAAGACTAGAAAATATAAGCATAAATATGATAGATTTAATAAAAATAAAACTAGAAAAATTAAAAAATACAAAAAGGATAAGTATAAAAAACCTTATAAAAGAAAATTTTATAATTATGCTAATAATAAGCAAAAAATCCAAAAAGCTTTTAAACAAAAAAGAATTTTAGAAAGAAAAATCACAAAGATTGTAAATGTTATTTATGTGGAAAAATGGGACATATCAAACCTAATTGTCCTGAAACTAAGAATAATAAAGTAAATACTTTAGACTTAGAAGACTATTTAGAAGACCTAGAAGAAATATTCAATATAAAAGAATTACTTGATGAAGATACTGTAGTCTTATTAGACTATGAAGATCACGAAGAATATGAAGCATTAATGTTGGATGAAGAAGAAGAGTCTAATTTAGAATCAAGTCCAGATGAACAATCTGAAATTGATACATCAGGAACAGAAGATAGTGTTAATATGTTAGAAGAAATTGTTTCCTTTTTAGGAAAAAATTGTAAAGAATGCAATAAAGAATTCTATAAAGGATATAAAAAAGAAGAATTATATTATTGTAACAAATGCATAGAAAGAGAAGAAGTAAATCGAGCAGGAAGTGAACTCATATTAATAGATGTAGAAATTCTTTATAAATCCAAAAGAATCTGTACTAAAGCTATGATAGATACAGGCGCAAATAAGTGCATTATACATGAAAGTTTAGCTCCAGAAGAATTTAGAACTAAGTTAGGAACAGAGGTAGGATTAAGACAGTTTAATGGATCATTATTACCAATAACTGACTATATAATTAATATACCAATTAGGATTAATGGCGAAGTACATAACCTGCCCCAGACCTTAGTATCAAAACAGGTAAGTAACTATAAGTTCATTTTAGGATTAAACTTTATATTAGGAAATAGTGGAAGCATGTTAATAACTCCAAATGGTGTAAATTTCTTTAAAAAATCCACCTTTATACAACCAAAGCTAGAAACCAATAACCTTCCTTATATAAAGAAAATAACTAATATAGAAAAACCAGTAAATATAAATTTTGATTCCTTACTAGAAGATTCAATAGTAAATTTAGAATCTGATCAAGTTTTAAGTTATGAAGAAATAGACGAATATCTAATGGAAAGTTATACTGAAGATCTTTGTATAATCTCTAGAATAGAGTCTAACCAAGAAAACCCGAAGAAAAAAGTTGGCCTATAGATGTAAAAAATAAAGTAGAAGCTTTAGAAAGAAAAAAATTATTAGTGATAACCCGCAAAATGAAAATTCTACAGAAATATATAAGTTAGAAATAATAAATCCAGACATTACTATAATAACTCAGGATTTAGCTTATAGTTTAGAAGATAGAAAAGAATGCAATATGCATATTAAAGAACTCTTTGAACTAGGAGTAATAAGAGAAAGCACTAGTAGACATAGAAGCCCAGCTTTTATTGTTAGTAACCATAGTGAACAAAAAAGAGGAAAAAGTAGAATGGTCATCAATTATAAGAGATTAAATGATAATACTTTAAGAAATAGCTATAAGCTTCCCAACAAAGATGAATTAGTAAATTGTATACAAAAAGCAACATGGTTCTCCAAATTTGATTGTAAAAGCGGTTTTTGGCAAATAAAGCTAGATAAAGAATCTATCCCTTGGACAGCTTTTAGTTGTTCAGAAGGACATTTTGAATGGCTTGTAATGCCATTTGGATAAAAAATGCACCCAAGTATTTCAAGCTAGAATGGATAGAATTTTTAAAACATTTCCAGTTTTTGTATAGTCTATATTGATGATATTCTTGTTTTTAGTAATAATAGATATATCCATACTTCACATGTTCATAAAGTCCTTGATCTATGTAAAGTTAATAATATTATACTTTCTAAAAAGAAAATTGAATTATTTAAGAACAAAATTGATTTTTTAGGATTAAAAATAGATAAAGGAAAAATAGAACTCCAACCGCATATAACTACTAAAATATTGAATTTTCCTGATAAATTAGAAGAGACCAAAGAGCTACAAAAGTTTTTAGGTTTATTAAATTATGGTAGAAAGTTTATACCTAATCTAAGTACTTTAGTCAGACCACTTTATAATAAACTTAGCAAAAATGGTCAAAGATATTTTAATAATGAAGATATAAAATTAATCCGAAAGATAAAAGAAATAGTAAAAATTTAGGACCAATAGCTCTCCCAATTGATAGCTACTATAAAATAATACAAACAGATGCTAGTAGCATAGGATGGGCTGGAATTCTTATTCAAAAACCTAGTAAAGGAAGCCCAAAGGATACTGAAGAAATAGCAATGTATTCTAGTGGTAAGTTTACAGAACCCGAAAGTAGAAAGTCCAGTACTGAATTAGAACTATTAGGAATAATAAATACTCTAAATAATTTTCATATATATATCCAAAATGAATCTTTACTATTAGAACAGATTGCAATAATATAGTAGAATTTTATAAAAAAGTACAAAAGAAAAATTTTGAAAAGAAAAATTCATTCATAAGCAAAAGATGGATAAGTTTCTTAGAAACATTAACTGGTAGAGGATATAAAGCAGAATTTGAACATATTAGTGGAAAGGATAATACTATAGCAGATATATTATCTAGACTAATAATATTTAATTTTTAAATGCAGGAAATATGGCTGGAAGCTCAAAAAATATTCAAAAAAGCTTTACTTTCCCTACTCAAAGCAATAGTGCAAAAAAGCTCAACATAGGACCTTTTACAATAAGCAATAACCCTGGAGTTCCTTTTCAACCGTTAAATCAACTAAAAGATAAGCTTACTGAACCACAACAAGCTTTGCTTAACAATATTGGTTTTTAAGAAATGATAATAAAGGATTTTTAAATTCATTAAATGTTTTAAGCCAGTATTTTGTAGAAAATAACAAGTTTTCATGCTATGTAGTTTATAGAGGAAGAAAAGTTGGAATTTATTCAACATGGCAAGAGACTTCTATGTATGTTGAAGATTTTCCAAATCCTATTTTTAAAGGTTTTTACTCATTGGACGAAGCCACTAGATCCTTAAATATGTTTTTACAAAACCAAGATGGCTTTGAACCAATTTTAGAATTTAATGGAATTATTTATGATCGTAACCAAGTGATTAGCTTCATGAACCATTTCAAAACAATAAATGAAGCAAATCATAGAATATCAGAAGATCTAGAAAGCTGTAAAAAGAGTATGCATGATCTTTTAGAAAAAATCCAAGATGAAAATACAGATTTAAAGAAAAAATTAGAAGAAGCTGAACAGCTAGCGGAACAACTCCGAAGAATTAACTTATCAAGCCAAAAGAATAGTACAGAAGCTGACGAGGAGGCAAATTCTGTAGAAAAGCCCCTTGATATTATAAATATTACCCTAATGAGGGATCAAGCTAAAAATCTTCTTAAAGCAGTAGAAAAGCTTCCTGTAGATATAAAGCAAAATATTTTTGGTATAGCACAAAATATCCATTTAAAGCGTTTTCTAAAAATCCAAAAGTTTTTAGCTACAGGTGTAGGATTACCTGAGGGTAACTACATGGTTACAAGAGAAAAATTCATAATCAAGTTATATTTAAATTTGTTTCAGTACAAATAAATTTAAATATTTTTCCACTAGAATTTGAAATCCCTGATTTTGCCGATAAATTAGTATTGAAGAGCTATTTAGTTATGGTATTATTGATGGGATTCATGCAACAAATATTTTAAAAATCTCCTTTTTTCCTGAAAAGCTTCAACAATCTATCAGGATGTTTGGAGGAAAGCATGGTTTTTGCCTCGACATTGACTCAGTTCCTTGTGAATGGATTGTCAACCAGCCTTATAGGTTGTCAAACTATTTACCAGCTTATCACTTCATAGTGATAGTGCCATACAATTTCCCTGTCGAATATATACGAGAAGATTATCCTCATGATTATGGTCAGGACATCTGTCTTGAACATCTTCAACGATACAGAGCCCAGAAGTATTTCAATTGTGTAAATTCGTTCAGGCCAAAGCTGATTGGACAGCCTCACATGTCAATCTTCGTACGGAGTCACGAGGTCATGTCAAAATATCCTATTCCATGGATATTCCTTAGTCCAGAGACAGATGATTACCTAAAGGAAATCCAGGAAGAGGAGGAAGATAGGATAAGATAATTCCTCACTGAAGAAGAAATAGATGAACAGTTCGATGATG
>JAUESC010000131.1:0-27206 GCA_030490815.1 Acer saccharum
CTCACATGGGTAGTCTCCACTAATGATCTATACATGTTAAGCGTGCTACCTCATTCACTAAAACACAAAATGAGTCTGGTAGGATGTGTGCAAGTAATGTGATGCAACTTTGACCAACACAGCCCCCCTTAATAACGCATGGCATACATAAAGTGCCTACAACGGCTCAACCCAAAGGCATCTCAACAAGCAGCCCTTGTTGCTCTAGATTTTGACTCAAATGATAGAAAATTTGACAAAATTTGGCTCTAAGCCCACACAATCATGCAATTTTATTTTTTATTTTTTATTTTTTTTTATCACACAAGACACTCATGCAAGAAAGATAAAAATGAAGACGCGAGAGGGTCACTGGATGGCCACACCCCCAAACCTAAACGAAACATTGTCCCCAATGTTTGCACATAAAAAGGATTGGACAATGTAAGCTTAGAAGCGGGAGGGAAGCCAAAATGCAACCCTAACACAAACTAAACCTAAAAGCTAGGCACAATACAACTCCGTAACTTAAACTAAATATGAACAAAAAATCTAGATTATAAATAGAAAAAATCAAAGGGCAATACAAGCAAAATAAAAAAAATCTAATCATGAAAAATTGAAGTGCCAGATAAAATGTGCAAAAAGTAACTATAAGTTCTAAATCAAAAGGCTAATAAAATACTAAAAGAAAACTGGAGCATGTGGAGCAAATAAGGCAAATAGTGATAATTAGGCCGGAGAATCCTAAGGCATGGGGTTCTTGACACGGATCCTCCTGAAAATATCCTCATGTCCCATGTCATCTGGAACAAAGTCCTCGGTAGCAAAACCCCGATCAGAGGATGGTGGTGGCCTCCTGATCAGACCAAAATTGGTATGATTTTGGCCCTCACTTCCTTATCTTTATGCTTGATTCTCAGGCATTATCCTATGATTTAATGGTGTGAATTAAGTATTTTCAGGTATTTACAGAGTTTAGGGGCATTGGTGTAATATTGGTGAATTAGGGGTAAAAGTGTAATTATTGGAGGAGGGATTGAAGTTAATGAGAATACGGAAGACTTCAGGTGGCGATTTGTAATTCACCAAACAAGCCACCACCCAAATGAACGTCACTGATGTGATACGGCGTGTTTTGGCTGATGAATAATTGTGGACTTCTTACCGCACCCACGACAGACTTTAGTCACCCACAGGCAGCCCAATGCGTGGCCCAAAACGCTTACCCATTCAACCTCACACGTAACCCTGATTACACCCCACTTTATTGCTAACTGCACCCCATTCAAGACAAAAGAGTAACTGCTGCACGCACCCTATGCCCTTGCTGATTGTACCCCATCTTCTTCCTCATCCTTCCTTTTTCCTCGCGTGCAGCAGCCATAGCGTCCAACCTCCAAACCCTAGCTTCGTGCAGTCGCCGGGAAGTGAGCTACCGCCGGCCAAAATCCAACCCAAAATAACGCCACATCAGCGGCAGTCCAATCGTTCCACTTCCCAGCGCTCCAACGGTCGGAATCCAAGCCACCAATCACGCCTAAAACCTCCCCTATGTCACCCTCAATCCCAAACCGCCACAAAGATGTCTCAATGGCGACAGGGAGTTGATTTTGGATCCAGTTGTGTCACCACAACGTCGCCCTAGTGTCGCCATTTATGCTAAACAACGACAACCTTCTCTGTCAAACTCTAACTGATAGGGAAAATTACAAGATACCCTCGTGAGGACTAAATGGTAATTTGCCATGGTCAAAGGGTGTTTTGGTAATTTACCACCCGATACCTAATTTGAAAAGCCTATAAATTCATCACCATTTTCCCTTTTTAGATAACTCTTGGCAACTTTTGTGAACCAAGAAACCTCATTTCTACCATTCCTAATCCCACCATTTCTCTTCTACCTAAACTCAACATCTAGATTACCTTCCCCAAATCATTCCTTTATTCCCATCTTCTCCACATATCTCCTTAGTCACTTCTCATTTGACTCCACCTATCTAGAAACATCCTCATAATATACTATTTGCACAAGGAGCATCAAAGGCAAGGAAATGATCAAGCTTACAAAAGGAGACCCAAGGGTGATTTCCTAATCTTTTACTTGCCTTCCCTTTGATTGTAATATGTTAATTAAACCCCCTTTCTAGGGTTTTTATGTGAGAACATTTGGATTGGGTTTTGCTTAACCTTTAATATATATTTAATCACTATTTGTGTTCTATTCATTTTATAACTAGATTCTATGCATTATATAATTGACATGTATGCCCACTAGTTGATTATACTCTTGTTTAGGATAATTTGTTATATAATCTTGATTGGATTGACAACCTTGATGGATTAAGAACATAGTGACTAGGATAGATCGTCGAAGGGTATATCAACCGCAATTATCTAAACTGTTAATTGTAACAAACCGATCCCGCTGTGACCCTCTTTCTTTAATCGGTTAGGCATTGTGGTGGGAAGTTGTTTAGGGTTCATAGTAATGGTCTAAACACATTCTAAAAATCAATTAATTAACATTTGTGAGGTTGGTTCACTAAGGTAGCTTGAGAAGCACTTCCCGTAATCCACTTGTGATCCCATTAATTCCCTAGCAATTCCCTTAATTGTTTATTCCATATATCTTATCTAGATTTGTTGAGCATCCTATTTCATTAGTTTATTAGGTTTATTTTACATGTATGTTTGATGGCTTGACAAACCATACAACCATCCATTGCTTATGATTTATTTTATCGCATTTATGAATTGTTAATTTATTCAACTATTACTCTAATTTCCTGTGGAACGAATCCTACTTGCCACTTTACTAATTTTACATCTAAGTGGTGAAATCGGTTTTCAGCACAAACACATTTTAAAACAATCATTTTGTTGAGTACTAAATGACGCTCATCACCTCCTGTGGCGCTCTCTCCTCTGATAGGTCTGGTACCCCAGTTAGGTCCTCACAGCAACCACATCGGCCCTAATATCCTCATCCTCGGCCTTTTGGTCATGCATGTCCTTATACTGTTGCAGAGTGAAATCATCAATCTTCCTCTCCATCCTGATCTGAGTACTCTCCATTTGGTCCTGGGTAATTTGATTAGCCTTAAGGGCTTTGATAATCCACTCTAGCTGGCTCAAAAAGGAGCTATCTCTCTAGCCCTCAGCCTTTGGGCCCACATCTTCCTCTAGAAGATCAAAATCGAGATCCTGCTCCTCATCACCCTATGTGTCATCTCTCGTTCGCCTCTGCTTATTCTTTCCCTTTGTTTTGCTAGCGGAATCCTTCCAAGATCGCTAATTGATATCCAATTTGTCGCCCACTGCCATCTCATCACTAGCAAGCTCCACTACACCCTCATAACGGCACAACTTCGTAATAAGGCATGGGAATGGAATAATCTTCTGAGTGGACTTGCTCTTGCCTTTGATGTCAACATCCCCAGCTCCGTAAATCTCAGCCTTGATGATCCTCCCAATGTCAATCTTGTTGCCCTCTACAAGGTAACAAGCCAATAGTTCAACTCTCTTGATGGTGATAGAATGATCACTCCTAAATGAGCACCCGCAATAGTACGGAGCCGTAGGAGTAGCACAATGATAATTACAAATTCGTTCCACAAGGATTGATGAATTGAATACTACAATTGATTGATCAACTACTATCTAGACAAGCAATATTTAAATGATTGAATTGCACTACTCAAATTTAACTAAATTAAACATATAACTAAAATGCAATAATTGAAACTAAGTAAGTAAACAAACTCAAACAAGTCAAACATAAACAAGTGATTGTATTTCTTATGGGAAATTAGGCTAAGACCATGAATCCACCTATCCAATTCTTACCAATTTTAGACACATCATTTGGATAAATTATGCAAGTGTTAATGTAGACTAACCTCTCTCAAGTGATAAAGACAACATTCATATGCACCAATAACCTATTTCTCAATGGTTATCCGAATTACACACAAATTCATTAAGCATAATGGCACACAAATGGAATCCTACAAGCTAGCATCGCATATTTCTATCTTATTAAACTTGTATCGGGCATTTCATCGAGCATGTTGTGTGCTTCTCCTCTCGATGCTTCACACAACAACCAAATATCAACTAAGTGTTAGCTAGGCACCTAGAAGCATTAAGCAATTGAAATACACATACATAACACAAGCATTTATGATAAAGTGATGGTCTTTATTGGAGATTCATGGGAAAGGTTTCATCTTGGCCTTAGCCAAGATGGATTTAGTTCATATTACAAGAAATGGCAACAAAAGATATGATATTTATGTAAGCCATAACAAATTACAAATGAAAATAAAGAGAGAAAGGTGTAGAGAAAACTATACGTGAAGCTCTCCTCCTCTCTTGGCATGTGATGCAGTAAAATCTGTATTCAATTTACTAAGAAAGTTCGTTCACTGGGATCGGCGATTCTATCGGTCAAAGCCAATTAATCTAGCAAGGATTACTCTAAGTGCGAAAAAATTAAATTGCATAATGCTTTTCTTTGGAAAAATTGTTTAACTCTAGAATTAACCTAAATTATGATTACTTGAACTAAAAAAACAAATCAACGAATTAACAAATCAAAGAATGAATATATGGGAAGATACTAGGGAATCGATGCACCTCTCTTAGACACTCAATGCTCTTAATTAGTCTTAATAAACACTTCAATAAAGTTTAGGGCTTGTTTTGATAAACAATTAAGAACGAATCTCCTTCCCACCACTCGCACAAAGGCCATGTGTCAAGTGATAGTAATGAAATCCCTATGAACAAAACTCTAAGCCAAATCAATGCAACAAGGCCATGCAAACATTAACTTTCGAGTCTATTAAGCTTATGATTGTGATTTAAATGGAAAGGCCATTCACATCCAAACCCTAATCTCATGGATAAACTAAATCACAAACTCATATCAATTGAGGCCACAAAATAATATGAATCAATAATATAGAGCAATTAATTCAATAGACAAGACTAAAACCCAATTGATTAACAAAAAGATAGACTAATTGATTACATAGAGTTGTCCAAAATTGGTTACATCAATCCCCTAATAAAGGTTTAGTTACACATCAATGGAGAGAACAAAAACATAGAAGAGATGAAGATAGAACCTATTATGGTGTGATGCTTCTGACTTGAGATCTTCGTCGTCTTCCTGCTCCAAGTAATCTCCTCTGATGGAATGAATGAAAAGAATCAATGAATGGTGATGTTCAAACTCTTTCTATATGTCGACCCCTTTTATTTTCTCTTTTTCCTTCTTTTTATAGGTCTTCTGCAGTAACGAGAGGATGAGGAGGCGGTCTACCGCTTGACGTGCCGCTGGGTAGGCACGTGCATGGGCAGCGGAAAAAACCAACTCAACAAAACTGGAATGGCTCGCTTGAGGGGCCGCTTGGGAGGCACTTGCCTCTTGAGCGGCATGGGCCGCGGAAAAGGGGACTTCTCGAGCGCCTAGTGCACCGCCGACGGTGCACCTGCATGATGGGCGGCATGGGCCGCGGAAAATGGGAATAAATGCCCTTTCTGCATCTTTTGACTCCATCATCTCCAGAATACGATCCGATCAACATTTCTATGGAAAGAGACCTGCACAGACTTAACAAACATATCAACCCACCAAAAGGACCCAAGAAACAAACATAAACATAAGCAAAAAGGGTAAAATATAAGCATAGAATTAGACTGATCAAATACCCCCAAACCTATCTTTTGCTAGTCCTCGAGCAAAACCAAACATTCCTAAACTGAAAAACTAAATCCTAATAAAGCCACTTTCGCAGGGAACGCGATAGCATTGAGCACATGCTACAAGCCTTTAAACCTCTAGGTGTCCCTAGTAGGAGGAGTGTTGTCTCCTGAGGGTTCTCAGCTATGACACCCACAAACATATCCCACAAAACCAATCATTCGAGATGCAATCGATTAAAGCTCAGATTGAAACAATGCATGCAAAAGCCAATAGGTAAAGACTAACATTATGTCACAAATTTGAATGCATTGCTCAGTTTTAGATGAAAAGCCCAAACTCAAGATATTCTAGCATCAAGAACACTTTGCCGAACGCCATAGATGTAATTCGCCTCGACTCTAAGCCTCACCAGATATCGCTCATATTTCACACAGAACCTAGGCAAATACACTCATCAAGCATATGCGAAAGAAGTTATGCACAAGAAATTTCAAATTATAATCGCATAAGAATATATCATTGAAAGAATGCTTAATTTGAATTCAAAGATCTCATGAAAAGAATCGAATCATTATGAGCAAGATAAACACACATACACTTCTACTTTCATAGCAAGGATAACCAGCAGATCAATTAGACTTTTCATTAGGTTGTAATGGGGCTATTGGGTGAAGGTTAGAAAGGAACGGGATGTAGGAGTTCAAAAACCTAGGATCATTCAGTGAGAGTCTTCAGTTACCTTTACGGCTTGGCACAAGCTCTTAGGTCTTCATTGACTTCCTTTGTAAGTGGAATAATGCCACTTACCATTCATTGATGTCCCATTAATTCACCATTCACTTTTGCCCACTCCTTCGAGAGTAGATACAACAATTAAGTCCTTTGACATGTTGTGTTCCTTAGATTCTTTTTCTGGCATACGCAACTCACCATTCATTTTGGTGGCAAAACTTTTTTTTTTTTATTTTTTATTTTTTATGTTTTTATTTTTTTACAACCTTGCCTCTTACATTTGGATTGAATGCAGCTCATTCTTCATTTGACTCGTATCACTTTCGCACAACTTCTTATGCGAACTCTTCAACCTTCTTCACAATCTCAAAGCATGATCCCAAGTTAACAGGTATGGCTATAATATGGCTTACATGGGTTACAGTAAATGTGGTGAAGAAAGAAAAGGCAATCAGTGTTTGGCTTCAAACAGGGCTATGGAGCACACACACATAGGGTAGGAAATATTACAGGCCTTTTAAGTGGTTCATGCACACATAGGCTAACATCACTTCCACTGGTTCGACTTACTCAAGATCAAAGATAGCATGTGAAATCTTTTATGATGAATGCTCTATAATGCTCAATGTTCAACCTATTGAGTGTTTAAAGAGTAGAAACAAAATAATCCCTCATATATGTCATTTATGTACGCTTTTTGGCTTAGTGAACTCACAGGGTAGTCTCCACTATTAGTCATGGCAATCCAACTAGGCATCTTATCCACTATCACATCCAGAGCATGTCATAAATTTTGAAAATGCAATGCAATACTCTAAGTGGCAAGATGTTAGTTTAAACCCAGTGATTTAAGCATATCATTTCAAAGTCAAATACCAAAATATCTCATCAAGGTTTGCTGCAGGAACGACAGACTCTAAAACACTGAAAAATACCCCAAACCTAAACTCAACAGTGTCTTCAATGTTGACAAGCAAGAAAAGACAGGCTTAAAAACAAAAGAAAAACAAAGCAAATAAAAGTTCAAAAAGAAAAAGAAAAAAAAAATCATAGCCTGCTAATCTCCTCCATCCTCATCGGAGAGCTGCAAGATCTCTGTCCCCTGATTGGAGTCTATCGTGTCATCCTGCATCTGCTGCTCATCATCAAAGTTCAAAATCGGGGTCCGCTGGTCAAAGTCCTGCGGCTCGACACCTGATCCACCGGCTGCAAAAGGATCCTAGTCAGGCATAGGGGGCTGAAATGGCACTCCACTCCCACTAGCCATAGAAGACCGGCTAGTCAGCATCCCACGCAGCTCCTCTATGTTTGCCTCGATAGTGTCAAAACGAGTATCTAATCGACCCTCCAACTGCGCGAAGCGCAAATCCATATGCGTCTGCATAGCCTGCAAAAGAGTGGTAAATGGATCACCTCCTGGCGGAGCTCCGCCTATCTGAGGGGCCTGTGGTGCCCCTTGAGGCTGGTCTTGTAAAAGTGCAGCTACCTCAGCCTCTCTTGCCTCTCGCTCCTCTTAGCGACGTCTTCTCTCCCCATAATTTCCAATAGAAGGAAGGCCCCTCAGGACTAACTGCTGGTTCCAGTTCGTCAAGTTCATCATACTCGGGTCATGATTCTCTAACCCTGCACTCACATCAATGCCTGCCTGTCTACAGAAAGCAGTGATCAAACACGGAAAAACCATGGACTGGTCATCGTGCGCACTGGCGTCTTGAATGGCATTGAAAATCACCCGTCCAATATTGATGGGGCCACCTGACCTCAAACGTAGCAACACACAGGCCTGGTCATAAAAGATCTCTGAACGGTGCTGGGATGGCATCAGTGAGTATGTCAGGAAAAGGTTCCAAAAGGCAACATCGGCATGCGTGTCGCGCTGGTACAGCTTCACTAATGTACCCCATTCCGCCTGTCCATCCATCCTAAGGCCTGCAGCCACTCGTCCTCTATAGGGGTCAAGATCTGCAATATACTCTATCCCTCGACCGTTACTGATAGCCACCTCCGGAGCGTCAAAGTATTGATTAATGGCCTCCGGAGTTATATGAACCTCAACACCCTGCACTAAAACTGGTTCTCCAACCAACAGTCTCCCTGGTACAGCACTAGCATAATACTCTGTCACAATCCCCCTGTTCGGCCTTGGTGGGCGTGCAACATATCCACCCCATCCGCGGTCTGTAACCATCTATGGAACAGGTGTCTGTACCAAACTCTCAACATCAATTCCCCTTTCAATAATCCAAGGTCGCTTGAGGAAATTGCTAAACCGACTCTTAAAGTCCTTGTGTTGTGCTTGTTTTGGCAATGCCTTTTGTTTCCCCTTATCGGATGTACTGACCCGAGGACGCTTCCCTATAGCAGTCCTTGCCATCTGCAGATAACACAAGCCAAAATTACACACAAATTTCTACCAAAATTCGACAGCATTTCGTTTCAAAATTCAGCTCCAACTATGTTTATAATACCAAATAAATCACATGCAAGACCAAATAAATCACATGCAAGTTCATCTAAACCAAATATATCCTTCAAAATCAAGCATGGCAACCATTATTCAAGCAAAAACATTCAAACTCTCCTAAGAACAACAATTTCGGAATTCCCTATATACCAAGTGAAAAACACAACCCAATAAACTTAATCATGCTAAATAGATCAATTTGAACAAAGCCCATTGGTGATTAAAACTTAGAATCCGAATTTGAGCATGAAAAACTCTCAATCTCTTCATACCACATTGTAAAGTCAAAACTTCATAAGTTAATGCCATTAAAGCAAAATAGAAGAGAGAAGAGAAAGCATACCTTATAGTCGAAACTTAGGAGAGTAGAGACTATGGAGAGAAATTGAGAGAGAAGAAAAGAAAAAGGAGGAAGAGAGACCAAAAGGGACGCAGCTGTTTGTGGGTCAAATGAGACCCACAAAACTGCTCGTCAGTTTTTTATAGAGTAGGGCAAAATTGGACCAACCGCTGACGAGACACACTGCATGGGCAGCGGTCTGATCAGCGGTAAAGAGAAAAAAACTTACCTGGAGAGTCCAAACGCACCGTTTTGCGTAAGTGACCGCCGGCGTACCGCTGGTCAGTACACGCCACTTGAGCGGTCTACCAAGCGAGCCAAACCAGTGATGCAATTAAATATTGGCCGTGGCTTGTGCAGCTATCTCTTGGGCGATCTAGGCGTGTTAAATCATGGAGAGAATCAGAACGTCATTAACCGCTGGCCATGCACAACGCCACTTGAGCGGTCCCTTGAGCGAGCCATTCCAGTGTACAATTAAATATTGCCCGCTGTGTGGACACTGTGCCTCTTGGGCGGTCTAGGTGGTGAGCCTTCCAGTGGTGTTGAAGTTGCTCGTACCGCGGCTCGTGCATGTGCATCTTGAGCGGTCTACCAAGCGTTAATTCCATAATTCGTGCAGTTCTAACCTGGTTTGATCAAGGCAAACAACACACACATAAAACATATCTGCTCATAGCTCAACACAACCGGGAATCTTGATTCCCCCAAACCTGGAATGAAAATATCCTTCACTAAACAAAAGACTCACACTAATTACTGACTCAATTAATCTAAAGAAAATAACGAAAAAGAGAAAAAAAAATGTTACCTAGGTGGGTTGCCTCCCACCAAGCGCTTTATTTAGCGTCTAGGCAAGACGTGTGAGAGCTCTATGGCTCTACAAGCACGGAATCTTCCAATCGAACAATAGCTCCGAAATCCTTAATGTAAGGCTTAACCCGATGCCCATTCACCTTGAACATGTTGCCATTCTTCTCGTTTTGCACTTCTACAGCTCCATGGGGAAAAACTTGTGTGACCCTGAATGGTCCAAACCATCTAGACTTCAACTTACCGGGAAAGCTTCAGCCGGGAGTTAAACACCAGCACTTGCATACCGGGACGAAGGTCTTTATGCACTATCATCTTGTCATGTATCAACTTAGTCTTTTCCATGTATAGTTTTGCACTCTCATACGCTTCCAAGCGAAATTCCTCGAGTTCACACAACTGAAGTTTCCTCTCCTCACCGGCCTTGTCATAATCAAAGTTCAACTTCCTGACCGCCCATAAGGCTCTATGCTCGAGTTCTACTAGAAGGTGACACGCCTTCCCAAAGACCAACCTATATGGACTCATCCCAATAGGCGTCTTGAAAGCTGTCCTGTAGGCCCACAATGCATCATCTAACTTCAACGCCCAATCCTTTCGAGTGGAATTAACAGTCTTCTCTAGGATACTCTTTATTTGTCTGTTGCTGACCTCAACCTGTCCTGAAGTCTGTGGGTGGTATGGTGTAGCAACCTTATGCCTTACACCATATTTCTTCAAAAGTGCAGCAAAGGATCTGTTGCAAAATGCGTACCTCCATCGCTAATGATAGCTCTAGGAGTCCCGAATCTTGCAAATATCGTCTCCCTCACAAATTTCACCACAGTTTGACCATCATTATTCCTTGTGGGCCTTTGCTTCTACCCATTTTGACACATAATCAACTGCTACCAAGATGTAACTATAACCACAAGATGGTGGGAATGGTCCCATGAAATCTATGCCCCAGACATAAAAAGCTCTATTATCAAATCTCCAGATAAGGGCATCTCATTTCGCTTACTTATGCTCCCCGTACGTTGGCATCTGTCGCATGCCAAACAAACCGGACTGTATCTTTATGTAACGATTCCCAGAAGAATCCAGATTGCAACACTTTCAAGGCTGTCTTTCTTACACCACAAAATGTCCTCCACATTGCAGCTCGTGACAAATTTCAGAACGTCTATCTGCTCTGACTCAGGAACACATCTTCTTATCACAGAATCAGGACCATGAGTGTACAAATAAAAGTCATCCCAAAAGTATTTTTTTCGCTTTTGTAATGAACCTTTCCTTCCTTGTGATTCAAATCCTCTGGGACTACCCCACTTACCAAATAGTTAACCAGATCAGCATACCATGGTTCACTATCCATTACAGCCAACAATTGTTCATCCGGAAACTTCTCATGCAATAGCAATATTCTACCTCATCCGGGTTTTCCTGTACTAACCTGCTTAGATGATCAGCAACCACGTTCTCACTACCTTTCTTGTCTCGTATCTCCAAGTCAAATTCTTGGAGCAGGAGGATCCACCGAATCAATCTAGGTTTGGCATCCTTTTTCTGAAGAAGATGACGAAGGGCCGCATGGTCTGAATATACAATGACTTTGGCGCCCACCCAAGTAAGTTCGGAATTTCTCCAATGCAAAGACTACTGCGAGGAGCTCCTTCTCAGTTGTGATAGTTCAATTGAGCGTCATTTAAGGTTCGAGAAGCATAGTATATTGCGTGCGGAACCTTATCTACCGCTGTCCCAAAACTGCTCCGATGGCATAATCCGAAGTGTCACCATCAATTCAAAGGGCAATTCCCAATTAGGTGGAATTATTACTGGTGCGGTGGTCAATGCACTCTTCAAAGTGTTAAAAGCTACCATGCACTCTTCAGTCACCTCGAACTCAGTTTCTTTTTGTAGAAGCAAACATAAGGGCCTTGTTATCTTCGAAAAATCCTTTATAAATCTTCTGTAAAACCCGCATGCCCCAGAAACGACCTCACATCCTTCACAGATTTGGAGGCTGTAAACTACTGATCACCTCCACCTTAGCTTTGTCCACTTCAATTCCTCTTCTTGAAATCACATGTCTCAGAACTATCCCTTGTTGTACCATGAAGTGGCACTTTTCCCAGTTCAACACCAATTGTTCTCCTCGCATCTCTTAAGGACTAAGGTAAGGTTGTGCAAACACAAATCAAATGAATCTCCAAACACTGAGAAGTCATCCATGATACCTCAATGATCTCTTCCAACATATCTGAAAATATTGACATCATACACCTCTGAAAAGTACCTGGTACATTGCAGAGACCGAATGGCATCCTTCTGTATGCGAACGTCCCAATGGACAAGTGAAAGTAGTTTTTTCTTGATCTTCTGGTGCGATAGCTATCTGATTGTAACCTGAGTACCTGTCGAGGAAACAATAGTGACTGTGCCCTGCCAATCGCTCGAGCATCTGATCTATGAATGGAAGAGGGAAGTGGTCTTTTCTAGTAGCAGTGTTCAACTTCCTGTAGTCGATACACACCCTCCATCCTGTCTGAAGCCTCTGTGGAACCAACTCATTCTGCTCATGCTAACCACGGTAATAACTGATTTCTTAGGAACCACGTGAATCGAGCTGACCCACTTACTGTCTGATATAGGATAAATTATCCCCTTGTAAAAGTTTCAGGACCTCTTTCTTCACTACCTCTTTCATTATCGGATTTAATCTCCTCTGGGCTTCTCTTGACGGTCTAGACTCTTCTTCGAGAAATATCTTATGCATGCAAATTGTTGGACTGATTCCCTTGATATCTTCAATTGACCATCCTATAGCTGACTTATGTTTCTGTAGAACCCCAATGAGCCTTTCTTCCTCGGTACTCGCAATTCTGAAGCAACAATTACCGGGTATGTCTCATTATCACCTAGATACACATACTTCAGAGTTGTTGGTAACTCCTTGAGCTCCAACTTTGGTGGTGGATCATTGGCAAAACTGACAGTTGAAACTTGGAAGTCTGCAACTTCTTCTTCAGCTAGTTCAGAACTATCTTCAGTCATGTCGTCTTGATCATCCCAATCCCAATCTGCCAAATCCTCATCCTTGAATACTCCATCAACCCCAGGGTCTAAAACCTCGATGAATGAACAATCATCAGCTCCGGCAGGGTATGATGATGCTTCAAAAGTTTGAACTCCACTGTCTCATCTAACACTGTCATTGACAGTTTTCCATTCTGCACATCAATAAATGTCTTTGCTGTTGCCATGAACGGTCTACCCAAAAGAACAGGTCTCATGTTAGTCTCTTTGCTCACATCCTCCATGTCTAATACCGCAAAATCAGCAGGAATTATAAGTTTCCCAACTTGGACTAGAACATCTTCAACATGCCCTCTCGGATATCTTACCGAACCATCTGCTAATAGAAGTGACATTGTTGTCAGCTTCACTCATTTAACCCTAGCTGCTTGTAAATAGAATACGGCATCAAATTAATACTGGCACCTAAATCTAGCATTGCTCTTTCAAGTTGGGTACCTCCTACCGTGATATTGATGCAGAAACTGCCCAGATCTTTCAGCTTGGGAGGAAGTTCCTTCTGCAAAACTGCACTAGCACTACCTGCTATGTATTCCTGATGATTCAGCCCAAATTTCTGCCTGTTGGTGTGAAGGCTTTTGAAAATTTTGCATAATCAGGCATCTTTTCTATCATCTCAAGTAAAGGCAAGTTCACATGTACCTTGGACAGAACATCAAAAATTTCTTTGAAAGCCTTGCTGAGCTTGTCCCTTTTAAGCCTCCCAGGAAAAGGAATTGGTGGAACATATGGAGGGGTGGAACATAAGGGTCTGATGACTTGTGTAAAACTGAGGTTTTCTTGGGTCTCTACCACTACCTCTTCTTCTGCGTTAGTCTCCTTCTCACTCACCTCTTCTGATCCCCTGGTGCCCTCTTTCTGTTGCCCCCTGACAACTTCAGTGTCTAACACTCGCCCACTTCTCAACACAGTCAATGTCTTGGCTTGCTCTGATTGGCTAGGAAACCTTCCTGGTTCATTCTTGCGGACTGCGTCGACTATTTGCCCCATCGTGTTTCTAAATTCTTAATGGATGCCTCAACGTTGTTAATCTCTGATTTGTATCACGTGAGAAACGCTCTGTATTCTCAGCAAGGGATGTCACAATTTCTTCCAAGGATCTCTTTTTCGGCTGATAGGTGGTACTGTCTCTATTAGCTGCATTGTTCCATTGTTGAGGTTGACTATTGGAACCTTGACCTTGGTAAGTGCCTCTTTTGTACCCTCCTTGATTTGTTCCCTGAGTGTTCTGTTGATGAGTTGATGACTATTAAGAGCAGTGTTAGGGTCAGAATAAGATAAATTCGAATGGTTACGCCATGCAGGGTTGTAGGTATTCGAGTAAGGATCGTTCCTCCCTCTTTGGTAATTGAAAGCTTGAACCTCCTCTGTCTCAAATGGTATCCTATCTCCATCTTGCACTGAGTTCACCCCTAACTGCTGTTGAGCCCTATTCAGTTTTGGGCCATCATAGCTTGTACTTGCTTAGCTAGATTCGCCATCTGAATTTCCACCCCAGTTGTCTGGTTGAGCTCATACTTACCTCCCTTTCTGACCATTGAACTTCTATGTTGGGAGTTAAGAGCCAAAGTTTCATAGATCTCAGCAATCTCTAAAGCAGATTTCCTGGTAATGATACCCCCACAGGCGTTCAACAATGTTCTGTGTGAAGGTGTCAATCCATCATAAAAAATGCGGACTTTGTACTCCTCTGTCACCATGTGAGGGGAATTTGATCTAACAGCTCCTTATATCACGACCATGCTTCATGGAACGACTCACCATCTTCTTCACCGAAACTAGCTATCTTGATCCGGACTTCTTTTGCTTTAGAAGCAGGGAAAAATCTGTTGAAGAATGCAGTGCACACATCAATCCATGATCTCAAAGATCTTGCCCTTACTGAATTGTACCACTTGATGCCCTTGTCCTTCATACAATACCGAAAACACCTCATCCTCAACTGCTCTTCTGTCAATCGGCCCATCGGGAAATTCCCTACGTAGCTTGATAATCCTTCATAAACTGGAGGCAGTCTTCTGTTGCCAAACCGTGAAAAGATGGCAGCATGTTTAAATGGCTACCCCTCAACTCATAACTCCTGGCTATGGCATCTAACACAATAGGCTGAGGTTGGTCTCCCAACATAGGCTGTCCAGACTCTCTCATTAGTCTGATCTCATCTTCTAGTGCACGTCTTGGAGGACCCGGTGGATTGTCTCGAATTTCCTGTCTATTCTGAACACCTTGTTCATCATGATCCTCTCTTTCAGCTCGAATAACCCGGTCACGTTGCTCACCTTGATCACCCATGTCCTCAACTAAAGGATCTAACTCTTCAAACTGTCTAGCAACTCGGCCTACTTGGTCAATCTCGTCGTTAGCAGGGATCAGAATACCTCCAAGCGAACGACGTCCGTTCATACACCTGTAAAACCTGAAACACCAAAACACAACTACCACGAAGTAAGATGAAACAAGAGAATAACTAAAAACTAAAAATAAATCTAATGACACACACTACCTAACCTAAACTAACTAGATCCAACTAATAGAATCTATACCAATCCCCGGCAGCGGCGCCAAAATTGATGCAGTAAAATCTGTATTCAATTTACTAAGAAAGTTCGTTCACTGGGATCGGCGATTCTATCGGTCAAAGCCAATTAATCTAGCAAGGATTACTCTAAGTGCGAAAAATTAAATTGCATATGCTTTTCTTTGGAAAAATTGTTTAACTCTAGAATTAACCTAAATTATGATTACTTGAACTAAAAAAACAAATCAACGAATTAACAAATCAAAGAATGAATATATGGGAGATACTAGGGAATCGATGCACCTCTCTTAGACACTCAATGCTCTCAATTAGTCTTAATAAACACTTCAATAAAGTTTAGGGCTTGTTTTGATAAACAATTAAGAACGAATCTCCTTCCCACCACTCGCACAAAGGCCATGTGTCAAGTGATAGTAATGAAATCCCTATGAACAAAACTCTAAGCCAAATCAATGCAACAAGGCCATGCAAACATTAACTTTCGAGTCTATTAAGCTTATGATTGTGATTTAAATGGAAAGGCCATTCACATCCAAACCCTAATCTCATGGATAAACTAAATCACAAACTCATATCAATTGAGGCCACAAAATAATATGAATCAATAATATAGAGTAATTAATTCAATAGACAAGACTAAAACCCAATTGATTAACAAAAGATAGACTAATTGATACATAGAGTTGTCCAAAATTGGTTACATCAATCCCCTAATAAAGGTTTAGTTACACATCAATGGAGAGAACAAAAACATAGAAGATGAAGATAGAACCCATTATGGTGTGATGCTTCTGACTTGAGATCTCCGTCGTCTTCTTGCTCCAAGTAATCTCCTCTGATGGAAGAATGAAAAGAATCAATGAATGGTGATGTTCAAACTCTCTCTATATGTTGACCCCTTTTATTTTCTCTTTTTCCTTCTTTTTATAGGTCTTCTGCAGTAACGAGAGGATGAGGAGGCGGTCTACCGCTTGACGTGCCGCTGGGTAGGCACGTGCATGGGCAGCGGAAAAACCAACTCAACAAACTGGAATGGCTCGCTTGAGGGGCCCTTGGGAGGCACTTGCCTCTTGAGCGGCATGGGCCGCGGAAAGGGGACTTCTCGAGCGCCTGGTGCATCGCCGACGTGCACCTGCATGATGGGCGGCATGGCCACGGAAAATGGAATAAATGCCCTTTCTGCATCTTTTGACTCCATCATCTCCAGAATACGATCCGATCAACATTTCTATAGAAAGACCTCACAGACTTAACAAACATATCAACCCACCAAAAGGACCCAAGAACAAACTAAACATAAGCAAAAAGGGCAAAATATAAGCATAGAATTAGACTGATCAGCATGTTGGTGTGCTTGGCTTGCTTTTTCTCTCTTAGTTCCCCTTATGCTCCAAGGTTGGGTTTTGATGGTGGGAATGGTGTGAAAGTTGGATATTTGATGTTTGGTGAAGTGGATTTGAAGTTTGGGTGATGGATTGAAGGTTGGATGTGGTGAGTTGGGGGATTTGGAGAGTAAAATGTGTTCTTGAAGTGTTTTTTGAGTGGAAGGGTCGTGCAAGAGGTGATGGAAAAGAGAGTAAATGGAATATATATAAGGTGTGGGAGTTAGGGCACGAAAACCTAAAAAACTGATGTATAAGTGATGGGCGCTGTAGCGCTGTACATACAACGCTTTTGTACAGCGCCCGTACAGCACCACATCTCTGGAATGGTTTTTTTGGGTTGGGCAGCCATTGGGTGCTGTACAAAAGTGATGTACGAATAGCCCTTTGTACAGCGCTTTTGTTATTCAGTGGCTTCCAACATCGTGCACCGTTACGGAAATGGGCATAACTTCCTCCAAAAATATCGGAATCGTGATCCGTAAAAACCTTTGGAAAGTAGACAACTGGGGCTTTCCGAAAATAGGTAGCAAGAAACATAGTTCAATCTGAGCTGAGAGAAATGGCCCCCGAAATATAGGTCTACTGCACATGTCTTTCCCATTTTAGCCTTTTTAACTTCCAAAACTCATCAATTAAGCTCAAATGCCTTCATTATGGCAAATATCTACACAAAGCTCACCAAACATAAAATACAACATACGCTCGAAAATGAGTACAATTGATAAGAAATGGGGGCTATATCAAGTGTACAAATGGGCATTATCATAGAACTGTGGTGCGATACAGGTCTCAACGAACACAAGTGAATAGGTTCATCACACCAGATCTTTTGGCAAATCGGAATGCCTAATTGGGTGGTCTAGAACCCATCTTCCATTCTCATTCCCTCTCAGGAGCATTGCTAACTCCTTTGAATTTCCTCTATACGTAATAAACCATAGGGCGCTTGCGCCTGCGCCTGCGGAATCGGGTCTATACCGAAAAGATTGTTGATTTTATCTTCATTGATCTAAACCTGTACCCCCTCTCCACACCATCACAGTACCCCCACTCATAAAGCTTATCGGAACCATACTTGCTAAAATTTCCCTAACAATTGTGAGGTTGGCTATCCCCGATTCTGCACAAAGTGCTCCTGATTGCGCTCCAAATGTTTACATTTCGCACCCTCTTTACTTTGTTTTTGTAACCGTTTTCCGAGCATTTTATGTATTTAACATTGTAAATAAGCCTTTTCAGGTAACTCAAGCATTTCAAGGACATTTTGCTCCAAAGTGATGAAAAGATGGCGAACAAGGCAGAAAATAAAAGAACTTCAGTCTGGCGGGTTCATCTACCAAATCTAGTGGGAATAATCATGCTACATTAAGCCGCGGTGCACTCAACATCATTCCGGCGAGTTTAGGCTTTCTGCCCAGCTGTAAAGAAGCCATCGCACAAACTTGCAACAACTTCTGGTGGGTTCTAACCTATTTTCTCGAAGAGCACATTCCCGTGGAATGAGTCCGCTAGGAAGGAAATAAGCTCTGGCGGGTTCATACCGCAGGAATAAAGCCGCGGCATATACCCGTCGAGAACACTGACGAGCTACAAGTGGATCAAACCTCACCCCAAAGCCAATCAAATGAAGCCCTTTTGCCACCTAATGTCCTTGGAAGGCCTTCTCTCACCACTATGCACAGAGGAATGAATTAACTTCTCTATTAATGCTCTCAACCACCACACTTAGAAGATATAGATAGCTAGATATAGAAATAGAATATAGATAGTTTTCTAGGCTACTTTCTTGGTAACCAACACCATTTTGGTACCTTAGTGTAGATCACTTCAAGTTGCCATAGAAGAATTGTTGCTTGGACTACAAAGGGGTCATTTCTACTTCACAAAGGTTATCAACTGATGATTTTCCTTCAATTATATCTTTTAGTAGCTTTGATTCTATGTGTAACTAAATCCTCTTTGTTAGGGATTAGATGTAATTATTGTAATTAACCTTGCTATATAATCAATCATGTTAACTTCACCTTCTCAAGTTATGTATGTGCTTTTTAATTCATTATGAGTGGTGGTTGCAACCACCAATCTATCATTTAATGCACAATAAACTTGATGAACTTATATGCTGAAACTAATTATTGCATGGTGTGTATAAAACTATTTAGAGGGGGGGTGAATAGATTTTTACGCTTTTACCCAATTTTTCGTGTTAGTCAAAATTACGAAAATGCCCTCAAGATATATAAGCAGCAAGTGTAATATGGTGCGGAAATTAAAACACACTTGATTTTACGTGGAAACCCTCACGGGAAAAACCACGGCTATGTAATAAGCCACACTCGAACCTCGAATCCACTAAATGTGCAAACGATTACAACCTAATCCCGGAAGTAATCACACACCTACCTAATCCCGGTATGAGTGAACCTAGTCCAATTTTGCTTGCGATCTAAGCAACCTAATCCCGATGCTACACACAGACTTACTTTCTCTATGAAGAGAATACAACCCTAAGTGAATATGTGAATATCCAAAATGCAACATAGAGCAAGGGAAACCCTATATGCTTATCTAAGATGATTAATATGCAATTAAGAACAATCCTAGATATCAAAACTAAATGACATGTCAATTAGTTTAGCTAATCAATATTAAGCACAAAGCCTAATATGCTAGCACAATACAACTTCTTAAACATACATCATACTAATCTCAATCTTGTATTCAAATATATAAAATAACATACAAGTAATTAATTGAGATTGCTAGATAAGAGAAACACAAAATATGTAAGATATTAGTGAAAAGCTTACCAAGCAAAGTATGATGAAGAATCCATGCTAGATGACATCTAGATGATCTAAGATGGTGCTAGATGATGATTGATGATCATGGAAAAGTGTTTGAGTGATTAAAAATGAGTTCTTGGAATTTTTCTTCTCTTTGAAAAATATCCTAAGTATGAAATCTGAATATGAACTCTTGTAATTGACCTAAAGTCAAAGTGGCATATATATGGGGCCAAATCAAAGTGGGTTCGTTTTGATAAGTTGGCCTCAATATTTGCCTTGGGCGCTGTACGTAGAGCGCCCCTTGTACAGCGCCTGTACAGCGCCCCTACTCTGTTCTCACGGGAAAACAGAGGGGCGCTGTATGAACAGCGCTTCTGTACAGCGCCCATCTAAAATGCATCAGACCTGATGCATTTAAATGGCATTTTTGCATCAGTCTCATGGGCGCTGTTCACAACAGCGCTTTGTAGAGCGCTTTGAATAGCGCCCTTTGTAAAGAAAGAATCCCAAGATTATGTATGACAAGGCAGTGGGCAATGCAAGATGCAATCAACCTAACATGCAAGAAGAGATGTTAATGAGCATTAAGCACACAAATAAGACACACAACATACAAGGATAAACATATGCATGGGTTGTGAGTGTGTGCAACTATCTCTTCAAGACAAGTAAGCACTTAGAGTATTACCTTTGGTGCTTGTCAATAGTGAGGTCTTCAAAGGGCCTAAGCAATAACAACAACATCTAAGCTACCCTTACAAAGAATCCCCAACATGTGGTTTGTCCACGAAATGAGCCAATCAACAAATGGAACCTTACATATGCATTAAGACCATTTATGCATGTGCCTCTTATGCCATCTATGTTATAGAGATTACTAACTTATTACACCTCCTTTAATCACTCTTCTAATCTTAGATTGTGATGAAAGTTGAGGATTTAATGCCTTATAATTTCACATGAATAGATTCATGTTAGGGTCTTTGTGATTGAGCTTAATGAATGATTGATTAGCTGATAGGTTGTTACTTATTTAATCTATCCCCTAGCAATCATTTACTCTAGAATTTAAAACACAATAGTTTTAATTGTTTCCTTAATCAATTCCAATCTTAGCATAGTTAATGTGTTGATCATCTTAGTTAATTGGTTTAACATTAGTTAGAGTTAACTTTAGTGTTATCAACTTTTTTCTAATTAAGTGTAAATTGCTAATCCTTCGTGGGAACAATAACCCTTACTTTGTATACTATACTAGTTTAATGACTTGTACGATTGCAAAGGATTAAAGACTCGCATGTCCCTTTAGTAGAACCAAGGTAGGATAGAGTAATCTGTAATAGGATTTGTAGAACTAGTCCGAACGCGTCAAAATCTATGGCGTCGCTGCTAAGGAACATGTTTACGCTTTCATAGAACATTAGTTAGTGTAATTGTCATTATTTGTATTTAGAATTTTGTTTAGAGCACTTAACCTTTTGGTAGTTTCTTGTAGTGTACTTTCAGGTTTCTTGTCACGAATTGATGCACGAAAGACGATCTTTGGGAATCCGCTAGAAACTTTTGTTGAAAACATTGATCGTATAGCTAGGCTACCGACGATAACGGACAATCCCAGAGGACTATCCGACCTTGAGTAGGGTCAACCTCTTCTAGCAGTACATCCACAGGATCAGAACAGGACAGGATCACGAATGATGAAGGAATTCTCATTGCCTACCTTTGGATCACATCATTCAGCTATATTGTTAGATGATGCCCAGAGAAACTACGAGCTGAAAAATTTGCATTACAACACACTCCCGCACTTTGGTGGTAACCTAAGCGAACTGCCTTCAATTCATGAAGGAGTATTACAATGTGGTGACTACGTTTCCACTTAGGAATTTGACGGAGGATCACTTACGCATGCGATGTTTTTCGTATTGCATGAGAGATGAAGCCAAGAAGTGGCTCATGGCATTGTCGGTAGGATCACTTACCACATGGAGTGGTGTATGTAAGGTTTATAGTTTGTGTTAGCATCAATTCCATATCAAAACATGTTTCTCTTGTAATGTTTAGTGGTTAGTATATTGAAGAATTAAGAAGACGAAGGACGTCTCAACCACAATTCATTCAAGAAGCCGGCTTTTAGAGATTCATGCATCATTGGTTAACAAAGGTATTAAAGGACCTCATATCTCTTACAAGGCTAGGCACACACCACACATAGCACTCTTGTGTGTTCCTTCATGATTTAATTTCATTTATATATCACTTTCACAACACTTGGCAAAATATGCTCATGCATTCATATTATGTTGGTAAACTTTGTGTTTTGCATTTTCTATAACTATGTCCGGAAACTAGCATATGTGTGTGTATTTATGTTTGTATATTTCCGTATTTTTGTATTTGGACTTGAATATGCTCTATTATGATTCCTTATTGAGTTTCGGTCGTCGTTCGGTTACTCATTCATGTAGTTTCGAGTCCAAACGATGTAGCTACGCTACTTTTCGTTCTCATTCGTTGAGTTGACTTCATCATCATTTTCCGAGATGATTTCTCAACCATTTTTCAAAGTTTTTAGTCATCTTCATCGTGCGTGAGGGAGTCATGGTTCGTAATCCAAAAACGGATTCAAAATCGGAGTTCGGATGCCCAAGATACGGCTGAAGAATGTGAGGGCACGCGAAGGCGTAAGTGGCCAAGAGGCCACGCATGGCCCACACCGTGGGTGAGCCATGGGCCCCACGGCTAGAGGGGCTCTCTGCCCCCGTGTGGCCCACGCGCCCCCCACGGGCTGGGCTAAGGTGGCCCTCTTTGATTGGCCAAAATTGCCTCCTCTCTCCTCTTTTTAAAACCCCTCCATTCCCTCCAATTCATTTCAAGAAGAAAAGTTAGAATTCCCGTCAGAATTTTTCTCCCAAATTTTCCCAACTTCCAAACACCATAACTTTCTCATACGAAGTCGGATTTGAGTGATTCAAGTTGGAGAACGTTCGTAATCGAGTCCTCTACCGTTTCCAAGTGATTTGGCAGCTTTTTGATCGACTTTTCTAGTGTTTGCACACAGAAAACCGAACCAGCTCGAGAATCCAAGGTAGTGTTCATATCTTTGGGATTTCTTTTTTATAACCTTCAATTTGCTTGGGGTTTCTTCTTCTATATGTATGTTTATGTATTATGAATGCTATAGAGAAAGATAGCTTCATAATCAATCTTATCAAAAGTCTAATTAGAGACATATGTGAACTAGTTTCTTAGATTCTAGGTTTTTCACATGTTTAGAGTTGTATTGTGATTAATTGATATCTAGGATTATTGTGTGGATTGATTGATGTATTTTATGATTAATAATCCTCACATGTGCTTAGATCTTCTTATTGAACAAATCTAAGATTAGCACATTTGATTTTGTATTTAGAGCTAATTAGGATTTAATTGATTATTTATTATATCCTTGCTCTAAATACTTGCTAGATTATTCATTGTATACATTTTGTGATTCTAGCATTTTTGTTGTTGTTTGTGTTCTAAAGTCTTGATTATATGCTTAATGAACATGCTTTGTTTTCAAGCTTTAGAAACATGAATAGAATCTAGGCTTTGGCATGTTTTAGGTGTTTTGCATGCTCTAGATTTTTGTTCATGTTTAAGATCTAGACTACTTTGTTTTCTGAACTTTGTTGCCTATGTCTAGATCTTCATGAAGTGTACCTTATCCATACATTTCATATGCTCATGCATCATTTTGTATGGTGTCATGTTTTGGATCATAAACTAGAAAATGTACATTGTGTGCTCATTGATTATTTCTAGTTTCCATAGGATGTATTGATCATATATTCTATGTTGCATATGTTTGCATCATTTGCATCACTTAGATCATTGCCTTGTAAAAGGTGGAAGTCTCTAGCAAAGTGAGTGAAGCTTTGTGGAAAGAGCAAGGAGTCTTGACTAGGATATATGGTCCGGATAGTCAAGCAAAAGTCTAGCTAGGAGTGTGGTACTTCGATGGTTGAGCTAGGAGAGCTTAACTAGGATCTTCGTGATCCGGATAGCTAAGCATGAATCTTCCTAGAGACGTTAGCGTCTTGGATAGGAAGTTGCTTCCTAGAGGTGTAGGACACATCTCGGATAGGAAGTGCTAGGTGGTTCACTAGGCCCGAGGGTAACTAGGTTGATAGCTTGAGCGAATATCATGAGTTGGTAGCTTGAGTGTGTAAGTCCTTTTCGTCATAGTGAATTGCTTTGCCGGTGGTTGTGGATTCAACCCGTGGGTTTCCTCTTCGGAGGTTTACCACGTAAAAATCAATGTGTCAAATGTCTCTATCTCTATCTCTTTATATTTGTATGTATGATCTATATAACTTGTTTAAGCTCTTCATTTCCTCACATCCTTGTAAACAAGTTATTGATAAAAGAAAGAGTTGCGCACATTGTTGGTTGAATCAACATTTGTTTCTTGTATCTTGTAAGTGTTTGAACATTGTATCTTGTGATTCTATTTCAAGTTGTAAAGCTCAACTTGGTGAGTTTGCATTGTAATATTCAAAGTACAACTTGTGGAATTTAAATTTGCTCATTATTGAATATACTTGTAAAAGCGACATTGTTTATTGATATATGTTTTGTAGACTAAGGGTGGTGAATTGAGCATACTTGTGATAATTGTTTTCTCATAACAATCATGTTTAAGGTTAATATGTATGCTCACCAAGGTTTTGACATAAGTCACGAAAGAGTTTTTAAAACTAGTGTGTCAACCTATTCACCCCCCCTCTAGGTTGTTTAGTATAATCTTGTAGGCATTTTCAGTGTAGACCGAAATTTTTTGCCAAGTACTTTCCCTTATGGAAGACTAAAGAAATACGAAGTATGATAGCTGATTTACATGAAAGGGAAGGGGATGCGTTTCATGAATCATGGGTAGATTCAAGCTACTTTAAGCATAGTGCCCTCACCACGAGTATACTTTAGTATCACGAGTATACTTTAGTATCACAAGTTCAGTCATTCTACGATGGACTAACGGGGCTTTCACAAGCAATTGTTGATAATGCATGTGGAGAAGCGATGTGAGACAAGACGGCACAGTATGTATTTTATAAGTACGAAATGCTTGAGCAGAATTCGCAGTAGAGGAACACTCGAGGTAGTCAATGGGAGTGAGCAAGGAAATGGCAAGCCAAATGAGTGATATGAGTAAGAACATTGAGACACTCATGAGTAGGTTTGGGAACCAACCTATGATATATGATCAGGTTTTTGTTAAGGAAAACCGTGGGATAGGCATGTGTCCCATGGTTGAGCTAGTGCCACCTAGGAAGGAAGAAATACAAGTGGTGTATCCGCCAAGTCAGTCAAGACAGTTGATGATCCTTTCTCCAACACATACAATCCGGGATGGGCCAGGCATCCGAATCTAAATTATGGAAATAACCATTGTTTGAATCCCCCGTTACCTCAATAGAACAATAACAATAACAATTGGTATCCAGCTTAGGGGCACAACCCAGACCACAACCGAGTACCCAACCATGGAAGGTGAAAGAAGCTTTACCTTGGCGCCAATAGGGCCAGAGAAACAATGAGTATAGAGCCACTAATCAGTATCATGCTAATTGCGCTACAAATGTTCACATTTAGCGCTCCCTTTTCCTTTCTTTTGTTTTCGTTTTCGAGCATTTTTGTGTACATAACGTGTGTTTTGGTTAAGTACAGGTAATATACCCTTTCAGGAAGGTGTTTGCATTAAAGTTGGTCAAAAGAGGAGCAAAAGCTTTGGAAGAAGGTTTAGCGGGACAAAACCCGCGGCACAAAGTCGCAGCAAGAAGATGGCGAGACTTTAACCACCAAACAGAAGACCTGAACTCGTTGGAGAATTTACCTCAAGTTCCTCCAATGAGTCAAGTCCCTTGGGCAGAAGGTCTGAAGCCGCCAAGAATCGGGAACAAGCTGGCGAGTTCGTGCCAACGAGAAAGAAGCCGTAGGACTCCACCGTGGGACTTAACCATGGGTTCGAACTCACGGAAGGAACCCGCTAGAAGCACGACTGATGGGCAATTATGGCATTTCCATGCCCATTTTGAATGGAAAGACATAATTACACCAGTTTTCAGTAGAACAAGGGTGACAAATATAGCTTAGATATAGTTTTCTTAGTAGTTAATGGAAATTGCACCATAGAATAGAGTAGTTAAGAGATACTTGATCATTTTTTTCAAGTGTGATTAGTTCACCCAGCTCTTGAGAGTTACTTGTGATCATCTTGACTTGTATTTGCTGTGGAGAAAGGTGTTGTCCGGCCTTGGAATCGATCAAGACTTCAGGGTTGTATTCCTTTTATTTCTCTACACTTATGCCATTTTTAGACATCATGTGTACTAAACCACTCATGTTGGGGGATTTATGAAAGTAATGATGTAATCTACTTGCTACCACTTCTTGTATGAATCACTTGTAAATGTATGCTTAATTGGATGAATCATGACATGTCTCTCATAAACCTTAGAAAGCATGTGTTGGTATTTATATAGAAATGATGAAATACTAAATTCCTAACATTTGAATTGTGTATTGTCATTCATAATTCATTAAGTAGAGTGGTAAAGTAACAAGATTTGTTATGAACTCACTCTATCAATCTTAGTTCCATAGCCATAGTCACTCAATGATTTATCTAAAACTTTAGAGTATTATTGAGTGAGTTGTTGTGAGTGCCTTATTGTATGAATGGAACTTGTAAGGATTCCTGTAGTTTTTAATTGGCTTATTTCGTGATCAAACCATATGTGGGGATCATGTAAGGGTAGCTTAGAATGTGTTCAAGCTCAAGGCCCTTGCAAGTGTTAAGCACTCCAAAGGTATATGTTTAGTGCTTAATTTTCTATGAAGAGATTTAGTGCACACACTCACTTAGCATACTTGCATATGTGTACATACTCTTCACATATCACATTTCACACTTGCACTTCTTTGTTATATTTTTATATGTGGATTTGTCCATAGATGAGTTCCGAGCGATCCGGAGACTTATCTATATGTTTCGGATGATTTCCGAGACATTTGGGACATTCCGTGTTTTTATTGGAAATCGAAATTCAATTCCGAGCTTAGAGTGGAAAGTTATAATTTTCCATATATTTATTGTGTGCATTAAATTGCATGTGAGCTCGTTGTGTGTGTTGACTTGTTGCATGAGTGGTTGTGACTTGATAAATAATTGGACCTCTTGTATACCTCTCACGTGAGCTCACATCACAGGATCAATTTTATTTGATTTCAAAAGTCCAAATGCTGTGCGTTTTGTTCGTGTTCCAAATGCTGTGCGTTTTTGACTTTGGTTATTAAAACCCAAATATATATTATATATATATCTAT
>JAUESC010000132.1:0-26224 GCA_030490815.1 Acer saccharum
GGATACTAATCCTAGTACAAAGCTATCACAAAAAACCCACAAACATTCAAAAGATTAACTAGTTGATTAAAAAACAATTTATCAACCTAGTTATAAATAAATCACACAAAAATGTTTATGGCATAGCTTTTAGGCAATAATGACCTAATCAATTAAGCTAGCAAAAATAATCTCAATCATATAATGAGATTAATTAGCTAGATATAAAATAGGCATGAAAACCTAGCTAACATAAATAACCCAATCAACACAATCTCAATCATGTATGTAGAAATAATCTAAACACATACAAGTAATAAATGAGATAAAATTAATAAGTAGAAACACTAATTATGTAAGATAAAAGTGTTCAACAAATCATACCATGTGTGTTGAAGAAGACCCATGCATTAGCACATGCTAGATGAACTAGATGATGCTTTGATGAAGATTTATGCATATGGAAATGGGTTTAGAGAGATAAAGATATGATCTTTAAGCTTTCTCTCTCAAGTCTCTCTAAATATCTCTCTAGGGTTCTTAGATTGCAAGACTTGTGTTTTGAACCAGAGATAAGGATGTATTTATAGAGAGTGAAAAAGGTTGGGTGAAAAGACAATTTTGTCCCAACTTTACGGGCCAAATCGGTGGCCTATTTTGCTGCCCGTGCCAGCAGAATTGAGGGTGCAGAATTGACCTGACGTTCTGGTCCCTTTTTTGCGCCCTTGTTTTGCGGTCACGGCCCGTAGAAATCCGCCACAGCAAAGCTCAATATTTGAGCGCACCGAACATGACCAAACAACATCGAAACCTTTCATATGATATACGTTGGAAGGTATAGAAGTCTACTTTCTACTCCAATTTATGGAATGACATTTTGATGTCTGTAGAAAAAGTTATGGTCAATTGAGTGACCAATGGTCAGATTCGGATCACAGCTGTGATGCCCTGTTTTAGTGGTTACTTTGGAATTTTCAAAACCAATCCAAACGGTCATGAAATATTACGAATAATATATCGTTGAAAAGGTATGGGTGTCTAGTTTTCCCAGAATTTTACAAAACTCAATTTCAATCTTTTATAAAAAGTTATGGTCACAAGACCATACAAAGGTCAGTTTTGAAAAATATTTAAAACATTGAAATCCAATCTTTTGAAACTAGACACTTACTCCAAACAACCAAACCAAAACTACCACTTATCCAAGAGAAGAATGAGACCTTCTCAAGTGGTTAACCATCGTGCTAAGACATGCACACCATCGTGCAAGCACGGACGTTTCCGAACATCCTTTGGGAAACAAATTATACCACACTTAAAGCTAACATACATGAAGCGCAAGTGTGGGTATTGAATGCATCATAATGCCTATCATGTCATGGCATTTCATAGAACAAGATGCAATCAATTAAATGCAAGAAGAGATATTGAATAATCAATAAAGCACAATGCACACAAAATATAAACACAACATTCAAGAATAAGAGTTATGCATGTTGTGTGTGTGTGCAACTATATCTCTTCAAGGCCAAGTAAGCACTAGATATACCTTTGGTGCTTGTCCTCTTGAGGTCTTGGAAAGGGTCTTTGATCTTCAACTAATCACCTAGACTACCCTTACAACCAAACCCCAACATGTGGTTTGACCACGAAATAAGCCAATCAACTAAAGGGAATCCTTACATTGACAACAAGGAAAGAATGAGTTATGAGGATTTTATAACATTCTTTCATGACTCCTTGAAGAAGAAAAAGAAGGAGATTTTTGAGTTGAAGAAAGACAACCTTCAACTTAGATAAAAGGTGATTCTCTCGGATGAGGAAGTAAAACTTGTCAAAGAAAATGAGGACAAGTTGAAGAAAGAGCTAGAAGAAGCAAGGATGTCACTTGCAAAATTCACTTCGGGTACGGAGAAGCTCAACATTATGCTAGGTTGTGGGAAGATGCCTAGTGACAAGAGAGGCCTAGGTTTTGTTGATGAGGAAGTGACACCTTTATCCAACAAGACTATTTTTGTGAAGGAAATTGTTCCTAAAGTGCCTCATCAATCTTCTTACTACAAGAAGACTCTTGAAGTGGGTGAATCCTCTAAGAGTGCCACCTTGAAGATTGTCAAGGATAAAGAGATGAGGCATCTAGAAGGTTTGAAGAAGGCTAAGATCAAGCAACCTCTAGCTCAAGGCAAATGCTTAGGTTTACCTCATTAACACCCGAGGAGGAAGATTGATCTTGGAGAGTCATCCAAGAATGGCCAAATGAAGATGCCAACAAAGGGTAAAGCTTAATCTCAACATTCAAGAGCTCAACACCCAAGCTTTGCACAACCAAGAAGGCACATTCAACCGGCTCAACCACCTCAACAAGCTACACCACAAAGGTGCAACCAATCGGCTCAAGCTCCAAAGAGAAGCAAACCGATGCACCATCAAAGACAACCTCATCAACATGGCAATGCCTCGATGAGATCACAATGCAATGGTATAAATTCTTACTTTGTACCTACTTGTCATTTTTGTGGTATGATTGGTCATTTAAGACCAAATTGCTTTGATTACATCAAGAGGTGTAGGTTAGAAAGCATGAAAGAAAAACGGTTGAAAAAGAGGGCAAGTTTGCATGAACCTAGGGATCTTAGAAACATGTCTATGACCACTAGAAATGATAAAGTGGAACCTAGGTGGGTTAGAAAGAATGAACCCGCTTGCCATTGTGCCAATGTGATACCCGTAGATGCTTCTAGGTCAAATGGACTCGGTTGGAATTGACCCTATGAGGCGAGCTCAAGCAAAGAGAGCAAACTTGCATGATTTGCCATGTGCAAAAAGTTGATTAAATTTATGCTCTTTAGATAATTGCTTGAGATTGTTGGTTGCACATATATGCTTATATGTTTCTTTTTCATAATAAGTGTGCACAATTGCTTTACTTGCAATCCATGTCATATTTATGCTCAAACATGCATTTTTGGAATAGGAGAATTATTTGGGAAAGTACATATGAATGACCCATAATTTATCACCATGACATGAGAATTTTATGACATGCTTAAATTGATATGCATGAAATGTTTTTGATTGCTAATATGCAAAAATGTGTGAAAAGCAAATGAGAAGACCTTAATCAATAAGGATTTCATATCCAAATTAGTCTCTCTCTTCTTAAAGGTGTAACCAAGGCTACTATCATACGAATGTTCAATCCGGAAAAATCAAATAGGATCCTTGAATCCATGTCTTGGTTTGCCTTTAAGGATTGATATAGTTGCTCTTAGCTTGAAAATATCTTTTGAAAAACTATATCTTGCTTATTCATGACAAAAGGGTACAAATTGGTTTGAATTCACTTGGGAACCCTTTTGATGTTTGCTTTGCCAAATACCATTGTTTTTGAACTTGAATGCAACATGTCTTGCATGCAAAGCATCTTAGTCACACATTTTCTTTAAATAAAACTCCTTGAATCTCTCTCAATTACTTGAGTTGCATAAAATTGGTGTATATGATTATGCAAATGTCTTTTGTGCTAATAGCTCTCTTTGCTAAAGCAACCCGATAGGGGGAGCTCCTTTGCCTATCTCATGACAAAAAGTGGGAGAAGTCGTGAGAGATATAGGGGGAGCATTATGTATGCTTTGGGGGAGAAGTTTGAGAAAGAGTAACCTTTTTAGGGGGAGCATTGCATATGCATTTATTTATATTTCTTTTTTTGAGTGCAAATGCCTTTTATGTTTGTTTACCTCACATGCACTTGGTCTTGGAAAGTGCTTTCTTGCTATTGTGTGTAGGTTCAATGATCTACAAAGAGATTGAAGACCTTGAAGACTTAGTTCTTAGGTATCTCTGTAAGGTTGATAATTAGTGTTGGCATTAATTCCATATGAAAACGTGTTTACTTGTAATGTTTAGTGGTTAGTAAATGAAGGATTTCGAAGACGAAGGACGTCTCAACCATTATTCGTTCAAGTTGCCGGCTTTTAAGAGTTTCGGACATTATCGGTCTACGAAGGTATTCAAAGACCTCTTATCTCTTACAAGGCTAGGCACACACTCACACATATCATTCTTGTGTGTCCCTTCATGATTTTATTTCATTTACATTTCACTTTCACACACTTGGCAAAATATGCTCATGCATTCACATTTAGTTAATAAACTTTGTGTTTTGCATTTTCTAGGACTATGTCCGGAAACTAGCATATGTGTGTGTATTTGTGCTTGTATGTTTCGTATTTTGTGTTTAGGACTTGAACATGTTCTTATTCAATGCCTTATTGAGTTCCAGTCGTTTCGGTTACTCATTCATAAGGTTTCGAGTCCAAACGTGTTGACTATGCCACTTTACGTTCTCTTACGTTGTGTTGACTTCATCGATGATTTTTGAGATGATTTCTCAACCATTTTTCAAAGTTGTATAGTCGTTATCGTGCGTGAGAGAGTCACGGTTTGTAATCCAAAAACGGATTTGAAATCGGAGGTCAGATGCTCAAGATATGGGCTGAAGATCCGAAGGAGCACGCGAGGGCGTAAGTGGCCAAGAGGCCACGTGTGGCCCACGCCGTGGGTGGAGCCGTGGGCCCCACGGCCAGAGGGGCTCTCTGCCCCCGTGTGGCCCAGCCCCCCACGGGCTGGGCTGAGGTGGCCCTCTTTGATTGGCCAAAAATTGCCTCCTCTCTCCTCTTTTTAAAACCCCTCCATTCCCTCCATTTGTTTTCAAGAAGAAAAAGTTAGAATTCCCGTTAAATTTTTCTCCCAAATTTTCCCAACTTCCAAACACCATAACTTTCTCATACGAAGTCGGATTTGAGTGATTCAAGTTGGAGAACGTTCGTAATCGAGTCCTCTACCTTTTCCAAGTGATTTGGCAGCTGTTTGATCGACTTTTCTGGTGGTTGCACATAGAAAACCGAACCAGCTCGAAAATCCAAGGTATGTTCATATCTTTGGGATTTCTTCTTTTATAACCTTCAATTTGCTTGGGGTTCTTCTTCTATATGTATGTTTATGTATTATGAATGCTATAGAGAAAGATAGCTTCATAATCAATCTTAATCAAAGGTCTAATTAGAGACATATGTGAACTAGTTTCTTAGATTCTAGGTTTTTCACATGTTTGAGAGTTGTATTGTGATTAGATTGATATCTAGGATTATTTGTGGATTGATTGATGTATTTATGATTAATAATCCTCACATGTGCTTAGATCCTCTTATTGAACAAATCTAAGATTAGCACATTTGATTTTGTATTTAGAGCTAATTAGGATTTAATTGATTATTCATTATATCCTTGCTCTAAATACTTGCTAGATTATTCATTGTATACATTTTGTGATTCTAGCATTTTTTTGTTGTTTGTGTTCTAAAGTCTTGATTATGTGCTTAATGAACATGCTTTGTTTTCAAGCTTTAGAAACATGAATAGAATCTAGGCTTGGCATGTTTTAGGTGTTTTGCATGCTCTAGATTTTGTTCATGTTTAAGATCTAGACTACTTTGTTTTGTGAACTTTGTTGCCTATGTCTAGATCTTCATGAAGTGTACCTTATCCATACATTTCATATGCTCATGCATCATTTTGTATGGTGTCATGTTTTGGATCATAAACTAGAAAAATGTACATTGTGTGCTCATTGATTATTTCTAGTTTCCATAGGATGTATTGATCATATATTCTATGTTGCATGTGTTTGCATCATTTGCATCACTTAGATCATTGCCTTGTAAAAGGTGGAAGTCTCTTGCAAAGTGAGTGAAGCTTTGTGGAAAGAGCAAGGAGTCTTGACTAGGACATGTGGTCCGGATAGTCAAGCAAAAGTCTTAGCTAGGAGTGTGGTACTCCGGATGGTTGAGCTAGGAAAGCTTAACTAGGATCTTTGTGATCCGGATAGCTAAGCACGAAATCTTCCTAGAGACGTGAGCGTCTTGGATAGGAAGTTGCTTCCTAGAGGTGTAGGACACATCTCGGATAGGAAGTAGGCTTGGTGATTCACTAGCCTGAGGGTAGATTAGGAGTTGATAGCTTGAGCGGATATCATGAGTGATAGCTGAGTGTGTAAGTCCTTTTTACATAGTGGATTGCTTCGCCGGTGGTTGTGGTGGATTCAACCCGTGGATGTTTCCTCTTCGGAGGTTACCACGTAAAAATCAATGTGTCAAATGTCTCTATCTCTATCTTTTTATATTTGTATGTATGATCTATATAACTTGTTTAAGCTCTTCATTTCCTCACATCCTTGTAAACAAGTTATTGATAAAGAAAGAGTTGTGCACATTGTTGGTTGAATCAACATTTGTTTCTTGTATCTTGTAAGTGCTTGAACATTGTATCTTGTGATTCTATATCAAGTTGTAAAGCTCAACTTGGTGAGTTTGCATTGTAATATTCAAAGTACAACTTGTGGAATTTAAATTTGCTCATTATTGAATATACTTGTAAAAGAGATACATGTTTATTGATATATGTTTTGTAGACTAAGGGTGGTGAATTGAGCATACTTGTGATAATTGTTTTCTCATAACAATCTTGTTTAAGGTTAATATGTATGCTCACCGAGGTTTTGACATAAGTCACGAAAAGTTTTTAAAACTAGTGCGTCAACTATTCACCCCCCCTCTAGGTTGTTTAGCATAACCTTGTAGGTATTTTCAATCTCTTTTTGTAATGTAGAATGCACTCAGTGTGGATAATAGCTTTATTTTTGTGTTTTGTGAGGATTACCTTGTGAGTGGTGTTTTGTCATGAAATAGCCAAAGGGGGAGATTGTAAGTGCCTCTTTTTTGATTGGCTTATTTCATGACAAACCACATTGGGATTGGTATGTATCAGGTAGCTTAAGTCTTCGTGTTTGGCAAGCTTCCGGACTTCCCAACGTGACTTCAAGAGCTTCAAAAGGTATATCACTTGACCTTGATTCTTGAAGAGATTAGATGCACACACCCACTTGCATGCATCTTTATCTATCTTGCATTTGGTTCCTTACATGTGTGTTCATTGATTTGTGCATCTATGTTTTTTTAGCACACACACACTTTCATTGCATTTATATGATTGCACTTGTGTGTCTCCTCGTGTGCTTATATGTTTTATCATCACACTTATGCATTTTCATTTTGCATATTTTTTATGTGTCACATGCTTAGTGATTTTTCATGATGATTATCCATTCTCATGCATGTTCAAATTGATTGCATGTTGTGATTAAAATGCCATGTCATGATAGGCATTAGGATGCATCATTTTCACCTCATCACGTGTGCACAATTGTATGTTTGATTTGTGCATAGGTGCAGTGCGCTAGTGTCCTTACCCGTGCAAAACCAGCATTATGCGCTGGTGGTCCAGCGCAGGACCAGCGCACCACACTAGCGCAACGATGGCAGAATGTTGCCGCTGGTCTTGCGCTGGTGAGCTGCGCCTGTCATCATGCGCACTTTGCATACATGGCTGTGCGTGGTGAGGTGCGCTGGTGAGGTGCTGGTCGACCAGCGCACATGACGGGTTCTGGACAGATTTTTCTAAAACGACGTCACTTCATCTAGGGCTTCTATATATACATTTCTTCTTCCTTGCTCATTCTAAGAAGCTCAAAACCAGATCTAAGAGAGAGAAACAAAACCCTAGAGAGAGAAAGCTCCCAAGAATTCATTTTTACTCAACCAAAACACACATGTGCATCTAGCTTCTTCTTAGCATCATTCAAGCATGAAGTGTGTTGATTTCATTGACTAGGTATTTTCCACATGTCCTAAAACTTCTAGTTTCATATTTATGACATGTTTGCCTAGGTTTAGCATTTATTTGTTAATTAAATGCTTGTCTCTTTGCTAAATGTTGGTTATAACATGTTTGAGACCTTATTGATTGGTTGAGATGATTGTTGTTGATAGCTAGGTTTTCATGTTTATTTGCCATCTAGCTAATTAATCTCATTGCATGATTGAGATGTTTGTTTATGATAGCTATGATTGTTTTGTGATTGACAACATCTAGTTAAGAATATATGCTTTGCATTTAGGCATTATTGTGTAGGACTTATTTATTGCATTTGTTAATTGCATTTAGTGTCCTTGCCATGTTCATTGACAACTTATGTTGATTGGCATTTTGTTTGACAATTTATTGATTGCATTAGTTAATTGCAAGTTTGTGCCATTGCCATTTTTAATTGACAACTTGAGTTGATTGGCCTTGTTGATTGACAATTAGGTTGCTAGAGTGTCTTAGCATCTAATTGAGTCTTCATGATTCATGTAGGCATTGTTGATAACTAGGATGTTCATTTGCATTATAACATCTAGTTAAGCATTTAGTGTAGCCTAGCATTAATTGCACTTAGAATATTTCATATTCACATAGGTTATTGATTCTTTCTTGAGTCAAAGTCTTGTGGCTTCTTGGTGAAGTTGCACAAGCAAGGAAAGTCTTGTGGCTACCCGTGTGTAGTGCTCAAGCAATTGGTTGAGTGCCACTGTAAAAGGCCTGCGGGGTAGATTAGGAGTTGCTCACGCCAAGAGTAGTGTATCAGGGGATATCACTAGGGATTGAACCAAGAGTGGCGAGTGGTAGTGTACATAGCCTGAGGATACCTAGGGTGAGAGTCCGAGAATCACTTGAGGGTGTAGATTCCTTTTCATATAGTGGATTTCGTTGACCGTGTGTGGCGCACATCAGCCATGTTTTCTCCCAGTTTGGGTTTCCACGTAAAAATCAAGTGTTCTTTATTTTCCACACCTCATACTTGATTTTATTATTTGTTGATTTGGGTTTTTATTGTTAATATTGACTAATCGAAAAATTGGTAATAATCGATTAACAACCCATTCACCCCCCCTCTAGGTGTTTTAGACATGCACGCGAGCATATAATTTATTTTCAGGTGACAATATGTGGAGCATATGTTAAGGGGGAGCTTTAGTTTATTCAACTTCGCTTTAAACGATTTGTTTGTTGACACGTCTTAACCGGGTCTCTAATTACTCTATAATATGGTCTAAATTACCACGGTTATGTTACTGAACGGGCGAGTATTTCACCCTTTTGCAATCGTACAAGTTGTTAGACTAGTATAGTGTACAAAGTAGGGTATCGATCTACATGGAAATCAATTGAACGGTTTAGCTAGAATTAGTAAATCTTTACTGAATTAACTTAATGTGGTATAAAATGATTACTATTAAAAGCTAAGATGCTAGGGAATGTATGAATGTAGTAATGATGCACCACAAATAACCACTTTCATGAAATAAAGATCAAATCACTAGTGTAGTTCCATTTATACAATTGGCTCATTCAACCATTCACCTAATATATCATCTAAGGTTTATGAAACTAATTATAGCACGGTGTGTATAAAACTATCTAGAGGGGGGGTGAATAGATTTTACGCTTTTTACCCAATTTTTCGTGTTAGTCAAAATTACGAAATTACCCTCAAGATAAAATAAACAAGCAAGTGTAATATGGTGCGGAAATTAAATTGACACTTGATTTTTACGTGGAAACCCTCACGGGAAAAACCACGGGCTATGTAAGTAAGCCACACTCGAACCTCGAATCCACTAAATGTGCAAACGATTACAACCTAATCCCGGAAGTAATCACACACCTACCTAATCCCGGTATGAGTGAACCTAGTCCGATTTTGCTTGCGATCTAAGCAACCTAATCCCGATTGCTACACACAAGACTTAGCTTCTCTTGAAGAGAATACAACCCTAAGTGAATATATGAAAATATCCAAAATGCAACATAGAGCAAGGGAAACCCTATATGCTTATCTAAGATGATTAATATGCAATTAAGAGCAATCCTAGATATCAAAACTAAATGACATGTCAAATAGTTAAGCTAATCAATATCAAGTACAAAACCTAATATGCTAGCACAATACAACTTCTCAAACATACATCATACTAATCTCAATTGTATTCAACAAATATAAAATCACATACAAGTAATTAAATTGAGATTGCTAGATAAGAGAAACACAAAATATGTAAGATATTAGTGAAAAGCTTACCAAGCAAAGTATGATGAAGAATCCATGCAAGATGTCATCTAGATGATCTAAGATGATGCTAGATGATGATTGATGATCATGGAAAAAGTGTTTGAGTAATTAAAAATGAGTTCTTGGAATTTTTCTTCTCTTTGAAAAATATCCTAAGTATGAAATCTGAATATGAACTCTCTTAATTGACCTAAAGACAAAATGGCATATATAGGGTGCCAAGCCAAAGTGAGGTCGTTTAAGTAAGTTTCAAAGAAACGCGCCAATCGGCGGTTTCAATCGGCGGTCGGTGGCCGCCGATTACAACCGCCGAATTGCTCCCGGAGAAACAGGGGAGAAACGGCGGTTCCATTGGCGGTTTCGTGACCGCCGTTACACCGCCGAATTAAACCCGAGAATTAAAATCAATCAGGTCTGAAACGGCGTTTCAGATCGGCGGCCATAAACCGCCGATTCAACCGCCGAATTCAAACGGCGGTTTCATTCGGCGGCCAGGCCGCCGATCACGACCGCCGATCACCAACAGAGGTGAAAACCAAGGAGATGCCAAGTGCATCTCCATAGGCGGTCTTCGCGCAAAACCAAGCACATTCTAGTGCGTGCGCGGACGTTTCCGAACACTATCGGGAAACGAATTACAAGACACAAAACACACAACAAGATACAACATCAAAGTGCTAGTGTGTAAGTGACATGTGAAGAGAATGCACACATGAACAAGTATGCTAAGTGAGTGTGTGCAACTATCTCTTCAAGATAAGTAAGCACATAGAATTTACCTTCGGTGCTAATCAAGACGAGGTCTTTGAAAGGGCTTCGAATATAAACCAACTCCTAAGCTACCCTTACAAGGATCCCCACATGGTTTGATCACGAAATAAGCCAATTAGAAACTACGGGAATCCTTACAATCTCCCCCTTTGGCTATTTCGTGACAAAACCACCACTCACATTGATTCCTCAAAGAATTAGAAACTACGGGACTACAATGATTATCTACATACAAAGAGATAAGAAAAAAAACTTCAAGTCTTCAATCTCTTGTAGAACAATCAAGCCCTGAAAATAAGTTTCTAGCATTTCCAATACAAGTAAAGTGTGAGATTAATCATGTGAGAACAATAACAAGCATTTGCATTAAAGTTTAGGCACAACATTATGAAATGTATGTGTATGCAATGCTCCCCCTCAAGGGTTACTCCCCCTCAATGTATGTTCTCCCCAAATGCACAAAGCTTCTATATTTTGCAACTCCCCTTACCATCCTACTCCCCCTTTTTGTCATGATATAGGCAAAGGAGTAGTCCCCAACCGGGTCACTCATAGCAACGAGAGATAGAAGCATGCAAGATATGCATATACATATAAGTCACTTTATGCACTTCAATTAATTTGAGAGAAACAAGGAGATTTATTTGAAAATGTGTGAATCCAACATGCTTTGCATACAAGACATATAGCATTCAAGTCCAAAATACAATGGTATTTGGCAAAGCAAATGACAAAGGTTTCAAATAAGAATTCAAACCAATTTCACCAATGTCATGAGAAAGCAAAGATATAGAGATTATTGAATTTCATTTTATGAGCAACTATATCCAACTTTATAAGCGAAACATGGCATGAGCGACTTTGCACCCTATTTGATTTTTCCGGATAAGATATCCGTATGATAGTAACCATGTTCAACTAATAAAGAAAGAGAGACATTTGGAATGTAAATTCCTTTGAACGGATACAAGATCCTTTATTCATTTAGAGTCTCATAAGCTTTCACACAAGTTTTGCATTTTAAGAATATGCAATCATCAATTCATGCTTTTCATGTGAGCATGTTGTATGAATTTCATGCTTTTTCATTTAGCATTAGCATGTTATTAAAGAATCATCATGTCATGGAGATAACTATAGGTCATTCACATCATACTTCCTATGTAAATCTCCTAGTCCAAAAATGCATGTTGAACATAAATATGACATGGATTGTAGATAAGCAAGGTTCACACTTATAGAATTGAAAACATATATACATATGTACAACCAAGCTTACTCAAGCAATCAAAAGAAGAGGCATAAGTTATTTCAAATTTTTTGCAAGTTACAAGAATGCAAAATAGCTCTCTTTGCTTGAGTTCCCCATATGGGGTCAATCATAGAACATCACTCCACAAGACATATCCCAATAGATCTACTAAGAGTTTTAAATCGAGTAGCATCTAAGGGTTTAGTAAATAAGTCCGCAAGTTGATCATTAGTACCTACATGTTCAAGTACTATGCATTTATTTTCAACAAGCTCTCTAATGAAGTGATGGCGGATGTCAATATGCTTAGTTCTAGAATGTTGAACCGGATTCTTGGAAATATTAATAGCACTCATGTTATCACAAAAGAGAGTGAGAGTACCTTGGTTGAATCCGTAGTCTACTAGCATTTGCTTCATCCATAGGAGTTGTGTGCATCCACTCCCCGCGGCTATGTACTCGGCCTCGGCCGTGGACAAGGAAATCGAGTTTTGCTTCTTGCAAAACCAAGACACCAAGTTGTTGCCTAGAAAGAAGCAACCGCCCGATGTGCTCTTCCTATCATCACAATTTCCTGCCCATCCGCATCACTAAAGCCAACTAGACTAGCATTAGTGTCAAAGAGTACCAAATCCCATAGTTGGATGTCCCATTCACATAGCGAATGATCCTCTTACGGAAGAGAGGTGGGACTCCTTAGGATCCGCTTGGTACCTAGCACAGACACCACCCACACTAAAAGATATATCGGGCCTACTTGCGGTCAAATAAAGCAAGCTACCTATCATGCCACGATATAGAGTTTGTTCCACACTTTTACCACTAGCATCCTTGCTTAGCTTCAAAGTGGTACTCATGGGTGTATCACAATGTTTGGCATTCTCTAAACCAAACTTCTTCACTAGGTTCTTAGCATATTTGGCTTGGGTTATGAAAATCCCATCATGCATTTGCCTAATTTGCAAACCTAGGAAGTAACTAAGCTCACCAACAAGACTCATCTCAAATTCAAGAGACATGACATCAACAAATTGTTGGACTTTGGTGTTGTTGGTGGAGCCAAAAACTATATCATCAACATATATTTGAGCTATGAAAAGCTCATCATTGTCTCTCTTGATGAATAGTGTCTTGTCAACACTACCTCTTGTGTAGTTGTTGTCAACAAGAAATTGAGTGAGGCGCTCATACCAAGCCCTCGGTGCTTGTTTCAACCCATAAAGTGCCTTCTTGAGGCGATAGACATGATTGGGGTGGTGTGCATCCACAAACCCCTTAGGTTGTTCAACAAACACTTCCTCTTGCAAGAAGCCATTGAGGAAGGCACTCTTGACGTCCATTTGGTGCAATTTGAACTTGTGCACACAAGAGATGGACAAGAGAAGCCTAATGGACTCTAAGCGGGCAACGGGAGCAAAAGTCTCCTCAAAGTCGATACCCTCAATTTGAGAGTACCCTTGTGCTACAAGTCTAGCCTTGTTCCGCACTATGTGCCATCCTCATCGGATTTGTTCCTAAATATCCATTTGTTCCTATGACATTAGTGGTCTTAGGCCTAGGAACTAGAGTCCCAAACCTCATTCCTTTCGAATTGGTTTAGCTATTCTTGCATGGCAAGAACCCAAATTCATCATTTAAGGCTTCTTCAACCTTTTGGGTTCATATTTGAGAGGTGTAGCATGTAAAGCTAATTAGATGAGCTATTTGACGCCTTATTCTAACACCCTCATTAACATCTCCAATAACATCCTCTTTGTTATGAGTCTTCTAACCCATGGAGCGGGTTCATTAGAGTCCCAAGTTAGGAACTCTAGTACTAGGTTGTGTGACTTCATTAGATGTCCCACATTGGGAGTCCCACAACCCTCTCCAAAGGAGAGTCATCCTCTAAAACATCCTCCTCCTCATGATCATTTGTCTTGAGCCTTGTATCATCAATTACAACATTCGATGATTCCATGACGGTTCGAGTCTTCAGTTGAAAACTCTATAGGCTCTACTATTCAAGGCATAGCCAATAAAGATACCCTCATCACTCTTAGCATCAAACTTGCCAAGTTGATCACGGTCATTTAAAATGTAGCATTTGCTTCCAAATGTGTGGAAGTAGCTAACATTTGGCCTCTTGCCTTTCCATAACTCATAGGAGGTGTTTCTAGTACCGGGCCTTAGGAACACTCTATTTCCTATATAGCAAGCCGTGTTGATGGCTTCGGCCCATAGGTTCCTAGGGACATTGTTGCTAAGCAACATCACACGGGCCATCTCTTGGAGGACCCTATTCTTCCTCTCAACAACTCCATTTTGTTGAGGTGTCCTAGGAGCCGAAAACTCATGGGAGATGCCTAAGCTATCACAATAGCTTTCAAAAGAGGCATTCTCAAACTCCCTCCCACTGGTCACTTCTAATCCGTTTAATGCTTCTAATGTTAGAATTCATTTCATTTTGCAATTTAGTACAAAGCATTTTAAACTTATCAAAAGTTTCGGATTTTTCTCTAAGAAATATGTCCATGTAAATCTAGAGAAATCATCAACACAAACAAAAATGTATCTCTTTCCACCCAAACTTTCGGTTTGCATGGGACCCATGAGGTCCATGTGGAGAAGCTCAAGAGGCTCCTTGGTGGAGAGATACTTGCCCTTTTTGTGCATGCTTTTGGTTTGTTTTCCTTGTTGGCAAGGTCCACAAATACCATTGGCTTTCTTCCCAAGCTTAGGGAGGCCACGCACACACTCGAACTTTCCAAGGGTTCTTAAATCCCTAAAGTTCATGTGGCCAAGTCTTTCATGCCACAACTCAACTTTGCTCATTCATGGACACATTGTTTGAGACTATTCTAGCTTCAAGACAATAACAATTGTCGCTAGATCTCATACCTTTCAACAAGGTTTGTCCATCGGGCTTTAGAATTGAGCAATCATCTTTATAAACAAGACGGAATATCCTTCATCACTTAGATGTGAAATGCTTATTAAATTGGCTTTCAAGCCATCAACAAATAAAGCATCGGATAAGGAGGGTAAACCGGGAACGGAAATGGATCCTTTCCCTACAACCTTTCTTTTTGGATCCATCACCAAAAGTGACATATCCACCTTCCTCCATAACAAGAGTCTCGAAGAAACTCTTGTTTCCCGTCATGTGCCTAGAGCACCCACTATCCAAATACCAAAAATGAGAAGAATTTGCCTTCAGGCTATTTGTGCAACATGGCAAACATTTTCATTCTTTCTAATCCACTTAGCAACAATTTAGCTTCTTAGTGGTCTTTGGTACATGTGCTCTAGTATTCCTAGGATCATGCAAATCAATATTATTATTCCTAGGAACATGCATCATGGCTCTTTTCTTTTTCTTCTCTATCATGCTTCTAGTTTTGCACATTTTTATATAGCGAAAGCATTGTGGTCTAATATGACCAACAAATCCACAAAAGTGACAAATAGGAGTAAAATAAGGAATCATACCTTGTCCTTGTCTTTGTGGATGAAAGGGGTTCAATGCGTCTTCGTTGTTGAACCCGGTCTAGGTTGCTTCCAAGCTTGAGGTTGCATGATAGGCCTCTTTCCTTTGTGAGCCATTTGGAGGAAATGTTGGCTTGAGGAACCCTAGGGGGTTGAGCTTGAGGTTGCCTTCTTGGCCCCATCTTCACTTGAGCATTTGACATTTGTCCTATTCTAACTTCTTTCTAGGAAGTTGCACAATGAAGTTTCTTCTTTCTTCAAGCTCTTGACAAATACGGTCTTGTTAGAGGTTGAGATCTTCTTGTCATCTTCATACCCAAGACCCCTCTTGTCACATGGACTCTTTCCAACACCAAGCATATGGTCAAGCTTCTTGGTGCTAGAATCCATCCTAGTCATAGATTCTCTAACTTCTTCAAGCTCCCTCTTTAGACTATCCTCATTCCTCCTAGATAAGACTAACTCCTCTTTTAGCTTATCTTCCATCTTCTTGAATTTCTCCACTTGTTCACTTAAGTGGTCATTATTGAGATGCAAGTTCAAGATTTTCTTCTCTCAACATCTTGATCTTTCTTGTGCTCTTGATTGCTAAATCATTAAATTCGGCATGATATTTAGCAAACTCCTTTTTCTCCATAAATCCATTCATGGAGTTAGAAGAGGAATCACTTTCTACTTCACTTGAGTCATTTTCCTCTTGACTCATTTCCTCTCTCTCACTAGCACTTTTGCTTTTATGGGAGGAGGCAAAAGCTAGGAGATTAGCCATGAGCTCTTCATCATCCGAAGACTCATCTCCCTCATAGGAGTCATCACTACTTCCACTCCAAGTGGCGGCCATCACTTTCCCCTTTTTCTTCTCAACATGATTTGCACAATCGGGGGCAAAATGACCTATGCCACCACACTCGAAACACGGACCCCTTTCCTTTCGGTCCTCTCTTGCCTAGGTTCAAACTTCTTGAAAGAGCCCTTTTTCTTCAAATCTTGACCTTTTGACCCAAAGCTCTTCTAAACTTCATAACCTTGTTGAACCTTTTTACAAACAAGGCAAGGTCTTCATCCGAGTCAACCTTCTTTTCCTCCTTTTCATCCTTGGAGGTTTTTAAAGCAATTCCTTTTTGCTTTTTAGTGGGTGTGGAGATAGGCCCCTTCCTAGACTCATAAGCTAGAAGTCTCCCAATCACCTCACTCGGCTTCATATCCTTATAACCACTATTTTCTTCTAAAGCCGTCACCTTCGATTCAAACCTATCGGGTAGAGATCTCATAATCTTTTGCTTGATTCTCCTATCCGAATATGGATCACCAAGTTGATGGCTTTGGTTGACTATATCCATCAACTTGATCTCGAAGTCGTTGAAGCACTCATTCTCCTCCATCTTAAGCGTCTCGAATTGAGTTTGGAGGACTTGAAGCTTGGAGTCCTTCACCACTTCGGTTCCCTCATGTGCAATCTCTAGGATGTCCCAGCTCCTTAGCTATCCTAGTATTTTGAATCAACTTGTATTGATTTTCGTCCATGGCACACAAGATGGCATGCATCGCCTTCCTATTCCACTTTGAAGCATCAAACTCTTGCGCGTTCCATTGCGCCTTAGGCTTCAAAACATCTTCTCCTCCACCCGGGGAGTCATCATAGGGAGATCATATCCGTCTTCCACCGCCATCCATGCACGGTCATGAATTTGGCATATGTAGGATTCCATCTTCCCTTTCCATTGGGAATAGTTCAATCCGGTAAGAAGTGGAGGCCTTGTGCTAGAAGCTCCTTCGTTGCCACCACCATTTCCACTCATAGTGTTTATGAATGAATGAAATGAATGCAAATGTATGAATGATCAAAAATCACACAAAATGCAAAACACACCAAAATAAGCAAGGATCACCTATGTATGTCTAGGAACCCGCTCTGATACCAATTGAAACTAATTATAGCACGGTGTGTATAAAACTATCTAGAGGGGGGGTGAATAGATTTTACGCTTTTTACCCAATTTTTCGTGTTAGTCAAAATTACGAAATTACCCTCAAGATAAAATAAACAAGCAAGTGTAATATGGTGCGGAAATTAAATTGACACTTGATTTTTACGTGGAAACCCTCACGGGAAAAACCACGGGCTATGTAAGTAAGCCACACTCGAACCTCGAATCCACTAAATGTGCAAACGATTACAACCTAATCCCGGAAGTAATCACACACCTACCTAATCCCGGTATGAGTGAACCTAGTCCGATTTGCTTGCGATCTAAGCAACCTAATCCCGATTGCTACACACAAGACTTAGCTTCTCTTGAAGAGAATACAACCCTAAGTGAATATGAAAATATCCAAAATGCAACATAGAGCAAGGGAAACCCTATATGCTTATCTAAGATGATTAATATGCAATTAAGACAATCCTAGATATCAAAACTAAATGACATGTCAATAGTTTAGCTAATCAATATCAAGCACAAAACCTAATATGCTAGCACAATACAACTTCTCAAACATACATCATACTAATCTCAATCTTGTATTCAAAATATAAAATCACATACAAGTAATTAAATTGAGATTGCTAGATAAGAGAAACACAAAATATGTAAGATATTAGTGAAAAGCTTACCAAGCAAAGTATGATGAAGAATCCATGCAAGATGTCATCTAGATGATCTAAGATGATGCTAGATGATGATTGATGATCATGGAAAAGTGTTTGAGTAATTAAAAATGAGTTCTTGGAATTTTTCTTCTCTTTGAAAAATATCCTAAGTATGAAATCTGAATATGAACTCTCTTAATTGACCTAAAGACAAAATGGCATATATATAGGGTGCCAAGCCAAAGTGAGGTCGTTTAAGTAAGTTTCAAAGAAACGCGCCAATCGGCGGTTTCAATCGGCGGTCGGTGGCCCGATTACAACCGCCGAATTGCTCCCGGAGAAACAGGGGAGAAACGGCGGTTCCATTCGGCGGTTTCGTGACCGCCGTTCCACCGCCGAATTAAACCCGAGAATTAAAATCAATCAGGTCTGAAACGGCGTTTCAGATCGGCGGCCATCAAACCGCCGATTCAACCGCCGAATTCAAACGGCGGTTTCATTCGGCGGCCAGGCGCCGATCACGACCGCCGATCACCAACAGAGGTGAAAACCAAGGAGATGCCAAGTGCATCTCCATAGGCGGTCTTCGCGCAAACCAAGCACATTCTAGTGCGTGCGCGGACGTTTCCGAACACTATCGGGAAACGAATTACAAGACACATACACACAACAAGATACACATCAAAGTGCTAGTGTGTAAGGTGACATGTGAAGAGAATGCACACATGAACAAGTATGCTAAGTGAGTGTGTGCAACTATCTCTTCAAGATAAGTAAGCACATAGAATTTACCTTCGGTGCTAATCAAGACGAGGTCTTTGAAAGGGCTTCGAATTATAAACCAACTCCTAAGCTACCCTTACAAGGATCCCCACAATGGTTTGATCACGAAATAAGCCAATTAGAAACTACGGGAATCCTTACAGTTTAGATTAATCATTAGTGAATGTAAATTGTGGAACTGAGATTGATGATAAAATGGGTTCTTAAGATATTATTATGATCCACACACCTTAATCAAACAATAGTATATGAATATACACCATTCAAACATCAGGAATTTAGTATTTCATCACTCCAAGGTAACCAATTCCATGCTTCCAAGGTTCCTTGGATACATGGCATTATTTCATCAAGTTTAAGCATGCAGGCACAAGTGATTCATATGAGAAAAGTGGTAACAAGTGATTACATCAATACTTTCATAATTTCCCCAACAAAAATGGATTAGTTACACATGATCATTAGTATAGTATAAGAATGAAGAAAAGGAAGAAATACTACCCCTTGAAGTCTTGATCGATTCCAAGGCCAAACCTCTCCTTCCTCCACAACAACACAAACCGAATGAACACTAGCAACCTTAAAGAGATTGATGAATTAGTTTGTTTACTAAGATTAATATTACTTTTTCCACAAAAATTACAAGATGATGAGCTTCTTAACACACTAGTCTCCTCTATGGTGTAATACCAAAAACTACTAATAACTTAGTTCTACACTAATTTTTTGTCACACTTTGTTCTACAGGAGAGAGAAGTATATATATCTTTTTCTTCAAATTGGGTAAGGAATGCCCAATTTGTCCTTGGACGTGCCTCAGGCGGGTTCATTCTGTGGCTTCAAACCCGTCGTGGCTTCTGAAGAATTCTTGACGCCGTCTTTCCCGCTAACACAAACTCACCACTGTTTTAGATGTTTTTTCGGTGGCTTCTTTCCCGCCGACACGAACTCGTCGCGATTTCTGGCGACTTCAGACCTTCGGGACGGCTGGAATAATCTCGTTGCATGAACCCGCCGTGAATACTTGGCGAGTTCTTACCCTCTGGATGGCGGCTTATGTCCCGCCATATCTTCCGACGACTTTGTGCCGCGGCTTCGTGTTGCGGGCTCTATCCCGCCACCTCTTACTCTCATGGTTTTGCTCCTCTTTTGACAACTTTATGCAAACACCTTCCTGAAGGGTCATATTACCTGAACTTAATAAAAACACAAGTTATGCACACAAAAGTGATCGAATGCGAACACAAAAGGTAGGAAAAAGGGGCGCTAAATATAAACATTCATAGCGCGATCATTTGCTTAATATCTCGTTCTTTATCTCTTGTGTTCTTTGTCTATTCCTTGACAAAAAGGGGGAGAAATTGTATACCTAACCTTGTTTGATATGGAGAAATCCATGTTTGATATAGGGGAGAAAATTGTATGCCTCACACCTTGTGTGGAAAAATGTTCCAAATGTGTGAGTCTTGTGCTCCTTTGTGCTTTATTGGAGACTTTGTCTGAAGGGGGGAAATTCTTGTCTTAAAGGGGGAGAAAGAATTCTTTCTTGATATTGTTAAGGTAGGTCGGTCCTTGGGGAGATTTAAATCTTAGGGAGACTAAGGGTGTACTTTATTATGAACATTTATTTCACTTAAGATAATGCATTTTGTATGAGATAAGGGGTCTTCTATTTGTTTTTTGTATAAATAACTCACCATTCTTCTTTAGTAGAAGATCTCTTGTTTGGTTTGCTATTCTCTCTCATAGGTACTTTGAAGACCAAAGAGGAATTCTTGAAGACTCATGAAGACTTTTTAGTCTAGGAATCTCTTTGTAATGTGAGGATGAGAGGATTTATCATCTTGAGTTTATTGGAGTGAAACATTGTATGGTGAGGATGAGTTTTTGCCATGGAATAGCCAAAGAGGGAGATTGTAAGGTTTATGATTTGTATTGGCTTGATTCCATTACAAAACGTTCTATTTGTAATAGTTGTTGCTTAGGATAGTCTTGGAAGAAAAGAAGCTTCAAAGGTGGAGAGCAACATCTAGTGTAAATATCGTCTTCAAGAGGTGAAAGCATCAAAGGTATACTTAGACTTCTATCCGCTTGCAAGGCATTAGTGCACCACACACAATTCATACATGTGTGTCCTTGCATCGTAGTGCAAACATTTGGTAAACACATTCACACACTTTTAAGTATGCACATGCATTGGTTCTTATAAACAAACATTGTAGAATTGCATGTTTTATGACTATCGCGTAGATATGGCATACTTGTGTGACATTGTGTTTATATGTTTGTGTTCTTATATTTTGGACTTGAACATGTTCTTATTTGATTCCTTATTGAGTCCCGGTCATTTCGGTTACTCATTCATAAGGTTTCGAGTCCAAACGATGTAGCTACGCTACTTTGCATTCTCATTCGTTGAGTTGACTTCGTCATCATTTTCTGAGATGATTTCTCAACCATTTGTCAAAGTTTGGTAGTCAACGTTGTGCGTGAGGGAGTCACAATTCGTAATCCAAAAACAGATTCAAAATCGGAGTTTGGATGCCCGAATACAGTTGAAGAACGTGAGAGGAGCGCACGAGAGGTTTGCATGGCCAAAGGCCATGCATTGGCCACCACGTGTGGAGGCCGTGAGACCCACGGCCAGAGCACCCCTCTAGTCCCGTGTGGCCCATGCGCCCCACATGGGGTTGGGTGATGTGGCCGCCTCCGATTGGGTCATTTTTGTTCCCTCCTTGAATCATTCAAATATGATTTTTCTTTCCTCCAAACATAACTTGAAGAATTTTGAAAGGAAATTTCTGCAGAAATCTTCATGATTTTAGTGTTCTTATTTCGATCATAATGTTTTCATACGAACTCAAAATCAAGTGATCCAAAAGCCAAAAATGTTGGTCTCGACGAGAGCTACAAACCCCAAGCATTTAAAAAGGCATTTGACTTCGTCATTGTTCCCAGTGGTCTGATTTCAGTACGTGGTTCAACTTTGTATGTGTTACTTGTTTTTCTTTCAATTTCTTTTGATCGTCTCTTTTATTCTTTCTATTTGATTGATGAAATGTGTTGAGAAGAATGCTAGTACATATTCTAGGGTTTTATGATTGAGTGTTTGTTTGAGTTTTAGCCATTTGATTTCAATTGAACATATATTGCTAAACTTGACCTATCCTGAAATTGATTCTAGAAATATCATATATGTTGTGCCTAATGACATTTTCTAGGTTTAATTTCATCATCTATGAACTAAGATTTTGTGTGATATATTGAATATTCATATCTTGTTCTTATTGATTCACATGCTTTGATTTCTAGATAGATTTGTGATTGTGTGTTGAAAGCATAATTCTTGTTTATCACTAAGCATGTACATTTAGCTTGATTGATCATCTAGCTTTATTTGATTGTGTTTGCATCATTTGCATCACTTAGATCATTGCTTTGTATAAGGTTGAAGTCTCTAGCAAAGTGAGTGAAGCTTTGTGGATAGAGCAAAGAAGTTGTTAACCGAAAATTGTCACTGATAGAGTAATTTAGCTTTGTGGATAGAGTAAAGTTTGTTGACTTCCAAGAGAAGCTACTAGACATCGCCAACCAATGCCAAGCTCTTGGTATTCCTATCTCTAGTGAGAGGCTAAATTGGAAGATTCTTAGATCACTTCCAAAGAGGCTCAAAGCTAAGGTTACCGCCATTGATGAGAGCAAAGACGTTGACGTCATGAGCTTAGATGAGTTGCTAGGATCTCTTCAAACTTTTGAGGCGAGCATGAAACCGAAGGCTAAGAACAAGGGTTTAGCTCTCAAGGTAGTCAAGGAAGCTAGTAGTAGTGATGATAGAGGAGATGGCTTTATTGGTTAGGAAGTTTAGGAAGTTCATGAGGAAAGGTGCCAAGCCAAGTGGCAAGTACTCAAGGGACAAGGAAGTCAAGAAGTCCTTTACTCCGCCTCATGAGAGGAGTGGCCATGCTAAAAGCAATAGAAAGGTTCAATGCCTCAAGTGTAAGAAGCTTGGACATTATGCTTCGGAGTGTCCTAGTGGTGATTCTAAGAAGGACAAGAAGGGAAAAACTATGGCGGCTACTTGGAGTGAAGATGATGACTCTAGTGATGAGGAGAGCTCAAGTGATGAGTCTAGTGAAGAAGAGCTAGTGAGCAACTTTGTTGCATTCATGGCTTCTCACTCTACTCTAAAGGATGTGAATCAAGATTCGTTGGATAAGGAGATTGATCCAAGTCAGCAAAAGTGTTTAAATAATAATCTAATCTACATTGATCTTTCGGCTAAGGTGAAGTTTCTTGAGGAGAAGTTGAAGATAGCCTTAAGAGAGGTTGATGAAAATGATGATTTGATCAAGATACAAGTGGATGAATTTGTTTCTACAACTCGAAGGCTCTTGGGTGAAAAGAATGCTCTTGCCAAGAAGCTTAGTGAAGTTGAGGGTATTGTTCTTGAAAAGGATAGGATCATCTCTAATTTGTCCTTAGGAAGCTCAAGTGACGCAGTGGTTGAGGAGAAGCTCATAGAAGCATCACTTCCTACAAGCGAAGTCATTATTGAAGAGAAAGCTCCTAAGAAGAGACGTTCCAAGAAAAAGAACAAGTTGAAGAATAAGGTACCCTTGAAACTCCCATTTGTGCTTCTACAACTCCGGAAGGTAAAATCTCTCATTTTGTTCCAATATGTCATTTTTGCAATACCATAGGTCATATCAAACCCAAGTGCTACAAATTCATTGAATATTGCAACTTAGAAAATGCATCTAGGAATAAAATGATTGAACCTCATTTTATGCATGCTAAAGCTTTGAATATGGAAAGCATGATAACATCTCAAAGCATGTTAAGAATGTCCGGAAGGTGAAGAATGCATATCCTTCAAAATTTGACAATGCATGTGTTGCTAACAATGTTGACAAGAAGAGTTTTAATGATATTATTGTGAATCAAGTTGTGGAAGAACTTTACTCTAGGTTCAACATTGTGGTCAAAGAGAATCTTGATAATGTTCATGTAAGTTCACCTAAGACTAAATTTGTCAAGGGTGAGTGCTCTTACCATTAGTGTAAGTTGCACATGTGAGTTAGCTTTAAGACTAGTGTTTTTGTTGTTAAGAAGCTTAGCTTGTTTGTTTGTATATTACAACTTGACATGAACTTAGCTATCTCACATTGGTTGTTTTGATTGTCAATTTGTTGATTAACTTTTGAGAAGTTTATTATTATTTTTTTTGGAATCTATATGGTGACAATTATGTTAAGTCTTTTAGAGAAAGTCATTTTTGTTGTTGTTGAGTTGAATTGCATAGTCTTTAGTCTCTTGGAAGTGACAAATCTATAACTTGTTGTCATGAGGACATACAAGTCAAGAGGACTCATAAAAAGGGTGAAGGCATTACTTTGATGAAAATAGCTTGCGAAGGTATCTATATCATATTGCTTGCTTACTTGATTTTTCATCTATCAACTCATTGTTTGTACCACATTCATGAAGCATGTCATAATTGAGAACTAGTATAGTGTTTATATGGTCCTCTTTGACATTTGCTAGTTTAAGATCTTTTGGTGATAAGTGTTCACATTGATCTTATTCATGATGTGTGTATTATTTGTATGATTGTTGAGCGGCTAATTTTGAATAATATGAGCTTCATATTCTTTGATAGCTACTCTCTTGAGAAGTAGAGATCTTAAGTAAGTCTTTTTACTTGCTTCTTGATCATGTGCTTTTAAGCCTTAAATTTTGGTTTCAAAAAATGCACTTTGCTTCTCTTGTATGTCTTGTTAAGTATGTTGAGCTTGATTGATGTAAGCTTTGGACACACATTGAAGTCCTAAGGACTAGTACATTTAAAAATGACCAATGGTTGGTATCCATTTGCTTCGGCAATATAGAACTCAACGAGCACCCTCATGGAAAGGACTACTGATCGCGCTCCAAATGTTCACATTTAGCGCTCTCTTTTCCTATCTTTTTGTGCTTGTTTCTCTGGTAAAACCGGGTATTTAATGGATAAATAAGTGTTTCAGGTAATTAGGGAAGTTCAGGGGCATTGTTGTCATTTTGGACAAATCAGGGGCAAAAGTTCAAAATTCGGGACTTTATTGAATATTCTGCAATTAAAGGAGAAGACAGGGGAGCAGATTGTAATTGCCATCAAAAGTCAGCGTCAGCTGCCACGTCACGCAACAAAACGATGTCGTTTTGATGTTGCACGCATCACGCCTGACGTCAGCATGACGTTAGGTCGTCTTCAACCTGCTGCCGGGTCGACCCGACCCGCGTATGATCCGGTTTGACCCGACAACTTCCCAGCCCATTTTCGACCGTTTTTCGATCAATTTTCGATCGATTTTCCAGTGGTTTTCTGCCCAGAATTGCAGCCCACGTCCCGCTAGACAGGGGTTCTGAGCCCGCCAACTCGACCGACTCAACCTTTTCATGCCCAAAACACTCCCCTCTATAAATATACAACTTTCCCTAACCCTAACACTATCCCTAATATCCAAATTCACACCAACTTACACCCAATAAGTAAAGTTTACACCAAACACCTTAGTTTTCAACCTATAATCTCACAAGCCACCATTGTTTCCAAGCTTGGGAAAGTGAAGGAGAAGCCTAGCTAGCTTAAGGACTTCACTAAGTGTTTGTGTTGTCTTCTTTATTTCCTTTTCTTGCTTTAGCTTGTTGTTGTACTATATGTTTATGTTAGGATTTTGGTGAGATTGTAATAATGTTCATTATTTGGTTGATGTGTTTATGTGCTTGAGCTTAATATTACATGTTAGTTGATTAATCAATTAATTGAGATGTAAAGGATTTAGACTAATTGAGATTTCATAACATGCTGAATGATCATTTATGTATGTGTCTTTATCCTAGTTTAGATTGGTGAAGACTAATCTTGTGAGCATATTTACATTCAACTAGGAATTGGATTTATTGCAGTGAACATCATTTCCTAGCATTTTCATATCCAATCCTCACTCTTTCATGACCATGCATGAGTTTAGTTAATTTAGTTAGTTAGTATTAGTTTAGTTAATTATAGTTGGATTTAGTGTAACTTAGTGTAATTTAGTTAATTGCCATCTTAGTGTAATTTAGCCATTAGCTAGTTAACTTGCTTGCCACCATACTCTTTACTTTTTATGTATGTAATTAGTGTACTTAGTGTATATGTTGTATATATATAAGACTAGAACCGATTTAAGGTAAACATCTCACTATGGAACGAACCGTACTTGCCGCTACGCAATCATAACGATCCATGCGCTTGCGAATAAACTCACATGCCATATCATTTACTAATAGTTTAATAGAACTATTACATGCGCATCAGCTACACACCTTGGTTGTGCAGCCACCCAATGTA
>JAUESC010000133.1:0-26000 GCA_030490815.1 Acer saccharum
TCTTCTAACCCATGGAGCGGGTTCATTAGAGTCCAAGAGAGGGACTCTAGTACTAGGTTGTGTGACTTCATCATTTTCATTAGATGTCCCAACATTGGGAGTCACCACAACCCTCTCCAAAGGAGAGTCATCCTCTAAAACTTCCTCCTCCTCATGGTCATTAGACTTGAGCCTTGTATCATTAATGACTACATTCGATGATTCCATGACGGTTCGAGTCTTCAAGTTGAAAACTCTATAGGCTCTACTATTCAAGGTATAGCCAATAAAGATACCCTCATCACTCTTAGCATCAAACTTGCCAAGTTGATCACGGTCATTTAAAATGTAGCATTTGCTCCCAAATGTGTGGAAGTAGCTAACATTTGGCTTCCTACCCTTCCATAACTCATAGGAGGTGTTTCTAGATCCGGGCCTTAGGAATACTCTATTCCCTATATAGCAAGCCGTATTGATGGCTTGGGCCCATAGGTTCCCAGGGACATTGTTGCTAAGCAACATCACTCGGGCTATCTCTTGGAGGACCCTATTCTTCATCTCAACAACTCCATTTTGTTGAGGTGTCCTAGGAGCCGAAAACTCATGGGAGATGCCTAAGCTATCACAATAGCTTTCAAAAGAGGCATTCTCAAATTCCCTCCCATGATCACTTCTAATCCGTTTAATGCTTCTAATGTTAGAATTCATTTCATTTTGTAATTTAGTACAAAGCATTTTAAACTTATCAAAAGTTTCGGATTTTTCTCTAAGAAAATATGTCCATGTAAATCTAGAGAAATCATCAACACAAATAAAAATGTATCTCTTTCCACCTAGACTCTCGGTTTGCATAGGACCCATGAGATCCATGTGGAGAAGCTCTAGGGGCCCCTTGGTGGAGAGATACTTGCCCTTTTTGTGCATGCTTTTGGTTTGTTTTCCTTGTTGGCAAGGTCCACAAATTCCATTGGCTTTCTTCCCAAGCTTAGGGAGGCCACGCACACAATTGAACTTTCCAAGGGTTCTTAAATCCCTAAAGTTCATGTGGCCAAGTCTTTCATGCCACAACTCTATTTGCTCATCCATGGATACATTGTTTGAGACTATTCTAGCTTCAAGACAATAGCAATTGTCGCTAGATCTCATACCTTTCAACAAGGTTTGTCCATCGGGCTTTAGGATAGAGCAATATCTTTACAAAACAAGACGGAATATCCTTCATCACTTAGATGTGAAATGCTTATTAAATTGGCTTTCAGCCATCAACAAATAAAGCATCGGATAAGGAGGGTTAAACCGGGAACAGAAATGGTTTCTTTCCCTACTACTTTCTTTTTGGATCCATCACCAAAAGTGACATATCCTCCTTCCTCCATAACAAGAGTCTCGAAGAAACTCTTGTTTCCCATCATGTGCCTAGAGCACCCACTATCTAAATACCAGAAATTAGAAGAATTTGCCTTCAAGGCTATTTGAGCAACATGGCAAACATTTTCATTCTTTCTAATGTAGATAAAAAATAAATAAAAGTGTTACACGCAGCGGAAGCGATACTAAAGACGATTTAGTGACTTTTAAAATTTTTCCTTTATGAACCTTAAACCCTTTTAATCAATAAACATGCATATATATCAACAAAAGTAAATTACCTCTTGTCGCGTGATCCGATTGACTTACGTCGATGGTAATCCGCAAGACCTTCAATCCGAGCACGAACGTGGATCACCTAGGAGCGTGGTCTCCCTTTCCTTTGAATTGCAAACCTGTGAATGGACCAAACAAATACTTTCTTTTCTTTGTTAGTCACAAAACAATCAAAAGAATGTCAAAATTATTCCGGTCACTTTTGAGTTCTCAATCTTATGATCGAAACTCGCGTGAACCTAGATCGATATCGTATACACAAGCTTATTGATGTTTAAGCAATTGTATACTATCAAAGAATAATTTTCACTCCTTTTTGTCTTCTCTAGAATAAAAACTCTCTTAGAATTAAGAAGAAGAAAGAAAATAAAAACTCAAGCACCAATAATTGATGTGGCCGAACCCTATAAGAACATATATATAGGTTGGCCGAATTTTTCTTCTTTTTCCTTTAGGGTTGCCGAATTCTATGTAGTCTAAGATTAGGGTTGGCCGAATTTCATCATGTCACTTATATAGGGTGACTAAAATTCAACCCTAATTCTTTTTAACTTTATAGACTTCAAACCCTAATCCAACTCTTTATTTTTATTCTTTTATTTGACTAAATAAAAAAGACTCCTTATTTGATTAAATAAATAATACTAATTTATTTATTTACTTATCAAACAAGTCTTTTACTTTTAGGAAAGATTTGTTTCTTTAATTAAACAATTAATCAATAAATCAATTAATTCTTATTTAATTAAAACAAATGAAACAAAATAATATTTTTAGGTTAAAACCTTAACCTAGCCGCCCCACTTATATAAGATTGGGCCTAATATTATTTTCCTATTTCATTTAATCCATTGGACTTTAAATAAAAAGCCCACATGTGAACCAGACCCATTCTTACTAAAAGAAACAAGCCCACATGTCTTTCATTAATATATTAATATAATTGAGCAGCCCATTACTTAAATAATGTGCATATTATATTCTTAATATATTAAATGCAATTCTAGATGGACCCTTAAATTGGTCCGGTAGAATATATCAAGTGATCCATGCAAGTCCGTGTGGATTGGGGATCTTGGCGGGCCATCTAAATTTAAGCTTCAATAGACATAACCTAATCACAATCAACAAATGATTCACTTAGGTCCGATCCATTAATTTTAACTCATTCCACTAAAGAGCTAAAACTGAACTCTTAAATAAAGATAGAAAAGGAAGATGCTCCTCATTCATACCCTAGACAATCATATTGGAGATAGTGTATCCTCGTGATTAATATCAGTAATCGCCAAGAGTTCATAGACCGCCTATAACTCTCCAAGTTACCATATTTACTCATATGACCACTGTTTTGAACTTGGATATTTTGACTTGTCCAGAAGCCATGTTTTCAATAGACACTATTGAAAACTCAACGTTGAGATTTAATATCCAATTACCTCAAAACATCCATATGATGATATTATACTCTCATTTAATTAAATGGAGCCACGATGTCCATATCTATAAATGAAGTCCTCTATCGATTAACAAATGAATATCACCAAATTATCGAGGATAGACTATGCGATATAATCGTACTCATTGATAACTCAAATGATATCACTTGCAACCATAAGTCCATCATTTATCTCAGGATTAAGATAGACTCTCCGATTGTCCTGATAATGAAAAAACTATTATCTATTGACGGTTTTAGATAAAGCTTTCATTGTGATCCAGTTCAATGCACCCAGTGCACTAGATCCTTTTGCTCGAAGACACTCCGATGATTTTAGACTCATCATATCTCATTTGATCCCACTCAAATGCTAGCAAAAGAATTCTACAACTTTAACAAGATAAAGGTGCCCAACCTTTAACTTAAGTTGTGAACAATATTCAAGACTAACTAAAGAATTGTGTCTACCACATACATATCCAGATGTACGAACAATTCTTCTTTTCCCATAGTCTTTAGACCTTATGATTATTTACTTTGACAATTATAATATAAACTATAAATGCTATACGATTTGTTAAACCAGAAATCACTTTATTAATATGAAAAAGATTGTTAATTACAACATTACACTCTTGCTATTGAGCATAATCCTAACAATCTCCCACTTGCGCTATAGCAAATGTGTCATATCTCTCAAGCCCATATTCTCTAGATGCCCATCGAAACTCTTCTGAGGTAGAGCCTTTGTGAAGGGATCCGCTAGATTTTCTGCTGACGCGATTTTGGTAATCGTCACGTCACCTCTTTGAACAATCTCCCTTAAAAGATGATACTTTCTTTCAATGTGTTTACCTCTCTTGTGACTTCTTGGTTCTTTCGAATTAGCCACTGCTCCACTGTTGTCACAGTAGATAGTGATCTGCTTATTCGCACTAGGAACCACTTCTAAGTCAATCAAGAATTGGCGGAGCCAAACAGCCTCTTTGGCAGCTTCGCATGCAGCAACATACTCAGCTTCCATGGTGGAATCAGCAATACAAGATTGCTTGATACTCCTCCATATAACTGCTCCTCCTCCAATAGTAAACACAGCCCCTGATGTGGATTTTCTGGAGTCAGAATCTGATTGGAAATCAGAATCTGTATACCCAACGGGAACCAAATCCCCTCCAGAGTATACAAGCATATTATCTCTCGTTCTCTTAAGATACTTGAAAATATGCTTGACTGCCGTCCAGTGATTAGGACTAGGTTTCGATTGAAACCTGCTAACTATGCCAACAGCAAAACAAATATCTGGTCTAGTACAGAGCATTGCATACATGAGACTTCCAACTGCCGAGGCATATGGAACTCTACTCATGAATTGCTCTTCATGCTCATTCTTAGGAACTTGTTCCTTAGAAAGCTTGATTCCATGTCTGAAAGGTAACATACCTTTCTTGGAATCCTGCATGGAAAACCTAGACAAGATTTTGTCTATGTATGAAGCTTGGGATAATGCAATCGTTCTATTCTTTCTATCCCTTATTACTTGGATACCTAGAATAAAACTTGCTTCTCCTAAGTCCTTCATATCAAATTGTTTTGCTAACCATTCTTTTACTGATGTCAATACACCTACATCGTTTCCAATGAGTAGTATATCATCAACATAAAGAATCAGGAAAACCAACTTGTCGCCTTTAATCCTTTTGTATACACAAGGTTCGTCAGGATTCTGAATAAATCCAAAACCTTTGACAGCTTGATCAAACCTTATGTTCCAGGATCTGGATGCTTGCTTTAATCCATATATGGATTTCTGCAACTTGCATACCTTATCCACTTGGCCCTTTTCAATGAATCCCTCTGGTTGCATCATGTAGATGCTTTCGTCAAGACTTCCATTTAGGAAAGCTGTCTTGACGTCCATTTGCCAAATCTCTAGATCTAAAGATGCTGCAATGGATAAGAGTATCCTAATGGATTTTAAGCATGGCCACAGGAGAGAAGGTTTCCTCGTAATCGATACCTTCTTTCTGTGTATACCCTTTAGCTACTAATCTAGCCTTAAAGGTTTCCACCTTTCCATCCATACCTCTTTTCCTCTTGTATACCCACTTGCACCCAATGGGTTTTATCCCTTTAGGCAAGTCTACAAGGGACCAGACTTTGTTATTGAACATAGATTCAATCTCGGATTGCATTGCCTTTTGCCAATGGCGACTATCAACATCCTCCATAGCTTCCTTGTACGTATAGGGATCATCGTCGTCCTGGGAGATTCTCCATTGATTCTCCCAGACCGATGTATCTTTCGGGTTGTGTTCTAACCCTCCCACTACGACGAGGAATGGTAGGTTGTTGATCTTGTGTTGGATCGGAACTTACAATTGGGTTAGGTTGTGTAACCACTCGTGAAATTGTATCTCCTGACATCTCATTCAGGACAATTCTACTTCTAGGCACAAAGTCATTCATATAGTCCTTTTCCAGAAATTTAGCATTTGTCGAAACAAATACTTTAAGATCTGAAGGACTATAGAAATAATATCCTTTAGTTTCTTTTGGATACCCTACAAATATACATGTTTCTGAACGGGACTCCATCTTTTCTGTCTTTCCTTTTAACACATGCGCAGGACAACCAAATATCCTTAAGTGTTGTAAACTAGGCTTGCGCCCAGTCCACAACTCATGCGGTGTTTTAGGAACAGACTTAGATGGTACATCGTTTAGAATGTATATAGCAGTTTGTAAAGCATATCCCCAAAAAGAAATAGGAATCGTTGAATAACTTAACATAGACCTAACCATATCCAAAAGAGTTCTATTTCTCCTTTCTACTACCCCATTCTGTTGAGGTGTACCTGGTGTAGAAAACTGAGAAACTATCCCATTATCAATAAGGATATTGCTGAAACTCACCAGATAGATATTCTCCACCACGATCAGATCTCAAGATTTTTATGTGTTTCTCAAGCTGATTTTCCACTTCAGCTTTGAATGCTTTGAACATGTCAAAAGCATCCGACTTATGTCTCATGAGATACACATAACCAAATCTCGAGTAATCATCCGTGAAGGTGATGAAGTACTCATATCCACCTCTAGCTTGAATGCTCATAGGTCCACATACATCAGTGTGTATCAATCCTAAACATTCAGTGGCTCTTGCACCTTTGGCAGAGAACGTCCTTTTGGTCATTTTACCTTCCAAACAAGATTCACAAGTTGGTAGATCATCAACCTTTAAGTCACTCAAAGGTCCGTCACATACCAATCTTTTAATCCTATTAAGGTTAATATGACCTAAGCGTAAATGCCAAAGGTAGGTTTCATCTGTTGATAATTTTACTCTTTTATGATTAGGTTCCGTTATTTCTGTGTCTAACGAGTGAGAGATATTTCTATGCAAAAAGTATAGACCGTTTTCCAATGTACCTTGGCAAATAATTTTGTCATTCTTACTAATAATAAAAACTTTATTAAAAGTAACCGAATATCCAAATTTATTCAAACAAGAAACTGAAATTAAATTCCTCTTGAATTGAGGTACATAATAAACGTCTATTAAATCTAAATGCCTTCTAGAATCCAAATAAACTCTAATATCTCCCACTGCACTTGCAGACACTAACGTTCCGTTGCCCAAGCGCAAATTGATTTCATTCTTACTCAGCTTTCTCCTTTCTTGAAACCCCTGCAAGGAATAACAAACATGATTAGTGGCTCCTGAGTCTATGATCCTAGAATCTGTAGAATCAGCCAAAAACATGTTTCTAAGATAATTCAAATTACCTTCTTCCTTCTTGTTCTGGGACTTTGGGCAATCTCTCTTCCAATGTCCCTTTTCACCACAAAGGAAGCATTTCCCTTTGATCTTGGTTACTTTCTTGGTCTCCTTCTTGATAGGCCCAAGTTGCTTTTTCTTCTGTTGTTTCTTGACCTTTTGACGGGCCTTAACAGTAGCAACTTTACCAACCATATGAATCTCTTGACCTTTGCCTTTCACAAGGATCTTTTCAGCACTTTGAACATCTTGCATCAGGCCTTGTAAGGTGTATTCCTTTTTGTTCAAAGTGTAGTCCAATTTGAACTGATCAAAGGAATCTGACAATGAATTGACAACCATATCAATCTTTGTCTCACCATCTATCTCAGCGCCATGCAGTTCAGCAATGTTGAGATGTGCTATGACTTTCATCATGTGATCTTTCACAGCCTGTCCAGGTTTCATCCTAAGATTCATAAAAGCAGTCACTGCCTCTCTCTTAGTCGTCCTAGACTTCATAGCAAACATCTCCTCTAGAGACATCATTATATCAGTAGCGGACTCCATTCCTTCATGCTGCTGTTGCAACACGTCGGAGATAGTGGCCATAATGTAACATTTTGCCATATCATCTGAAGTCTTCCACTGCTCATACTCATCTCTATACATTATGCTAGATTCATTATTAGGAGCAGGTGGTTTAGGAGTAGTTAGAACAAACTTATGTTTTTCACTTTGCAGCAACAACCCAATTTTCCTTTTCCATGTGACATAATTATCTCCAGTTAAAGTGTTATCTTTCAGGATGTTCATAAGTGATGGGGTCATGATTTCTGAATTAAAACAAAACATATATAAGTAAATAATCATGATAAAGCACTTTTAAATATTTATCTTGAATTAAATAAATAACTCAATCATAAAATTCAACGGTGATCTAACACCCATAAATGTTACGCCTCCTTTGGGAGTTCGCACCATTTACTAGTTAGACTAGGTCCCACCTAATTGTTAACATAACAACCAGCGTTTTCAATTTTAGCCTTGCAATTTTACTGACAAGAACTCTTGGGAGGATATCAATAAAATTACATTGAGTGTGTTACCAAGATATCGACCCTCAATTTTCTCTCACGAAAATCCCTCCTTGGGGAGTAGATCTCGTTTGAGTCCATCCTTGTAAGGAAGTATGTTGCTAAATTCCATTAATGGACGCCCCTTGGGGGGATTACCAATAAATAATAAAGCTCAACTAACCTTGGAGGCCATAGGTGTTACAAAACACCTTCTCCCACTCAATTATTTAAGGCGTGTGATTAAATCCCATAGAATGATTTACCGAGTTATCTAGATGCCAATTTAGATACCTAAATCATTCAATGCATGTTCATACCAAAAGAGATATATGCGTGGCACTCCTATTCTATATGTCATGTTATCATACAATAACAATATTGTAATATTTAAGCATAAATTAAATAGCAACAACTTTGGCCCATCCTAGAAAAACAAGTAAATTACAATTTGTCAGGAATACAAGATCTTCAGGTGGCCCATCAACCATACGCTCATCCTTCGGCCCAACCCACGGGCGAGCACAACTCACAACCCCACTAAGGGGCTGCCGTGCGCAGCCCATGAGGACTCCAGGGCTGCCGTGCGCAGCCCACCATGCTTGGGCTTGCCATGCGCAGCCCAATCCACTCCTAGGGTGCGCACGGTGCTCGTTCATGGTTCCGGTAGCTTCGTTTTGCTTCGTGTCTTCGAATCTTCAAGACCTAAACATATTACGGCAGTATATATATAATAAATACTGCAGTATTAATTTTTTTTTTTTTTTTTTATTCACTGCAGTATTTTTACAAACAAAAAAACTGCACATACAAAAAAAATAAAAAATCTGCAGTAACCCTAAAAAAAATACTGCACATATAAAAAAAATAAAACCTAGCAATCTACCAAGAAGGAATTATGGCGATAATAGACCACCCTTCTTGTTACAACTCCGAAACAAAAATTACATTGAAAATCTAGGGCCAAAATCGAGCAATAACAAACCACATAAAACATATATAAATCCATACATCACATGTAATTATATATTTGAATACCTAGAGTGCCATCTCTTTCTAAACATCCATAATCACAATAAAAAGAAATAGATCCACGTATATATACGTTAATTAATTAAAAGGGTTCAACCTAGGCTCTGATACCAATTGTAGGGAAAAATAATAACAAAAGTGGTAAACGCAGCGGAAGCGATACTAAAAACGATTTAGTGACTTTTAAAATTTTTCCTTTATGAACCTTAAACCCTTTTAATCAATAAACATGCATATATATCAACAAAAGTAAATTACCTCTTGTCGCGTGATCCGATTGACTTACGTCGATGGTAATCCGCAAGATCTTCAATCCGAGCACGAACGTGGATCACCTAGGAGCGTGGTCTCCCTTTCCTTTGAATTGCAAACCTGTGAATGGATCAAACAAATACTTTCTTTTCTTTGTTAGTCACAAAACAATCAAAAGAATGTCAAAATTATTCCGGTCACTTTTGAGTTCTCAATCTAATGATTGAAACTCGCGTGAACCTAGATCGATATCGTATACACAAGCTTATTGATGATTAAGCAATTGTATACTATCAAAGAATAATTTCACACTCCTTTTTGTCTTTTAGAATAAAACTCTCTTGGAATTAAGAAGAAGAAGAAAGAAATAAAAACTCAAGCACCAAAACTTGTGGTGGCCGAACCCTATAAGAACCCTTATATAGGTTGGCCGAATTTTTTCTTCTTTTTCCTTTAGGGTTGCCGAATTCTATGTAGTCTAAGATTAGGGTTGGCCGAATTTCATCATGTCACTTATATAGGGTGACTAAAATTCAACCCTAATTCTTTTCAACTTTATAGACTTCAAACCCTAATCCAACTCCTTGATTTTTATTCTTTTATTTTGACTAAATAAAAAGACTCCTTATTTGATTAAATAAATAAAACTAATTTATTTATTTCCTTGTCAAACAAGTCTTTTACTTTTAGGAAAGATTTGTTTCTTTAATTAAACAATTAATCAATAAATTAATTAATTCTTATTTAATTAAAACAAATGAAACAAAATAATATTTTTAGGTTAAAACATTAACCTAGCCGCCCCACTTATATAAGATTGGGCCTAATATTATTTTTCCATTTCATTTAATCCATTGGACTTTAAATAAAAAGCCCACATGTGAACCAGACCCATTCTTACTAAAAGAAACAAGCCCACATGTCTTTCATTAATATATTAATATAATTGAGCAGCCCATCACTTAAATAATGTGCATATTATATTCTTAATATATTAAATGCAATTCTAGATGGACCCTTAAATTGGTCCGGTAGAATATATCAAGTGATCCATGCAAGTCCGTGTGGATTGGGGATCTTGGCGGGCCATCTAAATTTAAGCTTCAATAGACATAACCTAATCACAATCAACAAATGATTCACTTAGGTCCGATCCATTAATTTTAACTCATTCCACTAAAGAGCTAAAACTGAACTCTTAAATAAAGATAGAAAAGGAAGATGCTCCTCATTCATACCCTAGACAATCATATTGGAGATAGTGTATCCTCGTGATTAATATCAGTAATCGCCAAGAGTTCATAGACCGCCTATAACTCTCCAAGTTACCATATTTACTCATATGACCACGTTTTGAACTTGGATATTTTGACTTGTCCAGAAGCCATGTTTTCAATAGACACTATTGAAAACTCAACGTTGAGATTTAATATCCAATTACCTCAAAACATCCATATGATGATATTATACTCTCATTTAATTAAATGGAGCCACGATGTCCATATCTATAAATGAAGTCCTCTATCGATTAACAAATGAATATCACCAAATTATCGAGGATAGACTATGCGATATAATCGTACTCATTGATAACTCAAATGATATCACTTGCAACCATAAGTCCATCATTTATCTCAGGATTAAGATAGACTCTCCGATTGTCCTGATAATGAAAAAACTATTATCTATTGACGGTTTTAGATAAAGCTTCTCATTGTGATCCAGTTCAATGCACCCAGTGCACTAGATCCTTTTGCTCGAAGACACTCTGATGATTTTAGACTCATCATATCTCATTTGATCCCACTCAAATGCTAGCAAAAGAATTCTACAACTTTAACAAGATAAAGGTGCCCAACCTTTAACTTAAGTTGTGAACAATATTCAAGACTAACTAAAGAATTGTGTCTACCACATACATATCCAGATGTACGAACAATTCTTCTTTTCCCATAGTCTTTAGACCTTATGATTATTTACTTTGACAATTATAATATAAACTATAAATGCTATACGATTTGTTAAACCAGAAATCACTTTATTAATATGAAAAAGATTGTTAATTACAACATTACACTCTTGCTATTGAGCATAATCCTAACAATGGAATCATCCAATGTCGTATTTGATGATACTAGGCTCAAGTCTAATGATCATGAGGAGGAGGTTATTTTTAGTGATGGTTCTCCTTTGGAGGAGGTTGTGGTGTCGCCTAATGTTGGGACATCTAATGTCAACAATGATGGCACACAACCTATTGATAGAGTTCCTCTATTGGACTCTAAAGAACCCGCTCCATGGGTTAGGAAACTCCATGATAAAGAAGATATCATTGGAGAGGTAAATGAGGGTGTTAGGACTAGACGTCAACTTGCTAATCTTATTAGCTATACATGCTACACCTCTCAAATTGAACCCAAAAAGGTTGAAGAGGCCTTAAATGATGAATTTTGGGTTCTTGCCATGCAAGAAGAGCTAAACCAATTCGAAAGGAATGAGGTTTGGACTCTAGTTCCTAGGCCTAAGACCACTAATGTCATAGGCACCAAATGGATATTTAGGAACAAATCCGATGAGGATGGCAACATAGTGCGGAACAAGGCTAGACTTGTAGCACAAGGGTACTCTCAAATTGAGGGTATCGACTTTGAGGAGACTTTTGCTCCCGTTGCCCGCTTAGAGTCCATTAGGCTTCTCTTGTCCATCTCTTGTGTGCACAAGTTCAAATTGCACCAAATGGACGTCAAGAGTGCCTTCCTCAATGGCTTCTTGCAAGAGGAAGTGTTTGTTGAACAACCTAAGGGGTTTGTGGATGCACACCACCCCAATCATGTCTATCGCCTCAAGAAGGCACTTTATGGGTTGAAACAAGCACCGAGGGCTTGGTATGAGCGCCTCACTCAATTTCTTGTTGACAACAACTACACAAGAGGTAGTGTTGACAAGACACTATTCATCAAGAGAGAAAATGATGAGCTTTTCATAGCTCAAATATATGTTGATGATATAGTTTTTGGCTCCACCAACAACACCAAAGTCCAACAATTTGTTGATGTCATGTCTCTTGAATTTGAGATGAGTCTTGTTGGTGAGCTTAGTTACTTCCTAGGTTTGCAAATTAGGCAAATGCATGATGGGATTTTCATAACCCAAGCCAAATATGCTAAGAACCTAGTGAAGAAGTTTGGTTTAGAGAAAGCCAAACATTGTGATACACCCATGAGTACCACTTTGAAGCTAAGCAAGGATGCTAGTGGTAAAAGTGTGGAACAAACTCTATATCGTGGCATGATAGGTAGCTTGCTTTATTTGACCACAAGTAGGCCCGATATATCTTTTAGTGTGGGTGTGTGTGCTAGGTACCAAGCGGATCCTAAGGAGTCCCACCTCTCTTCCGTAAAGAGGATCATTCGCTATGTGAATGGGACATCCAATTATGGGATTTGGTACTCTTTTGACACTAATGCTAGTCTTGTAGGCTTTAGTGATGCGGATTGGGCAGGAAATTGTGATGATAGGAAGAGCACATCGGGCGGTTGCTTCTTTCTAGGCAACAACTTGGTGTCTTGGTTTTGCAAGAAGCAAAACTCGATTTCCTTGTCCACGGCCGAGGCCGAGTACATAGCCGCGGGGAGTGGATGCACACAACTCCTTTAGATGAAACAAATGCTAGTAGACTACGGATTCAACCAAGGTACTCTCACTCTCTTTTGTGATAACATGAGTGCTATTAATATTTCCAAGAATCCGGTTCAACATTCTAGAACTAAGCATATTGACATCCGCCATCACTTCATTAGAGAGCTTGTTGAAAATAAATGCATAGTACTTGAACATGTAGGTACTAATGATCAACTTGCGGACCTATTTACTAAACCCTTAGATGCTACTCGATTTAAAACTCTTAGTAGATCTATTGGGATATGTCTTGTGGAGTGATGTTCTATGATTGACCCCATATGGGGAACTCAAGCAAAGAGAGCTATTTTGCATCCTTGTATCTTGCAAAAAATTTGAAATATCTTATGCCTCTTCTTTTAATTGCTTGAGCAAGCTTGGTTGTACATATGTATATATGTTTTCAATTCTATAAGTGTGAACCTTGCTTGTTTACAATCCATGTCATATTTATGTTCAAACATGCATTTTTGGACTAGGAGATTTACATAGGAAGTATGATGTGAATGACCTATAGTTATCTCCATGACATGATGTTTCTTAAATAACATGCTAATGCTAAATGAAAAAGCATGAAATTCATAAAACATGCTCACATGAAAAGCATGAATTGATGATTGCATATTCTTAAAATGCAAAACTTGTGTGAAAGCTTTTGAGACTCAAAATGAATAAAGGATCTTGTATCCGTTCAAAGGAATTTACATTCCAAATGTCTCTCTTTCTTTATTAGTTGAACATGGTTACTATCATACGGATATCTTATCCGGAAAAATCTAATAGGGTGCAAAGTCGCTCATGCCATGTTTCGCTTATAAAGTTGGATATAGTTACTCTTAAATTAAAATCAATAATCTCTATATCCTTGCTTTTCCCATGACATTGGTGAAATTGGTTTGAATTCGAATTAGAAACCTTTGTCATTTGCTTTGCCAAATACCATTGTACTTTGGACTTGAATGCTATATGTCTTGTATGCAAAGCATGTTGGATTCACACATTTTCTCAAATAAATCTCCTTGTTTCTCTCAAATTAATTGAAGTGCATAACGTGACTTATATGTATATGCATATCTTGCATGCTTCTATCTCTCGTTGCTTTGAGTGACCCGGTTGGGGACTACTCCTTTGCCTATATCATGACAAAAAGGGGGAGTAGGAAATGGTAAGGGGAGTTGCAAAATAGAGAAGCTATTGTGCACTTTGGGGAGATAAAACATTGAGGGGGAGTAACCCTTTGAGGGGGAGCATTGCATTTATCATACATTGCATACATTTGCTAATGTTGTTCCTAAATTCTAAAAATGCAAATGCTTGGTATTATTCTCACACGATTAATCTCACACTTTACTTGAATTGGATTGTTAGAAACTCTTTTCAGGGATTGATTATTCTACAAGAGGATTGAAGACTTCAAGTTGCATTCTCTTATCTCTTTGTAATGTAGAATATCATTGTAATCCCGTAGTTTCTATTTTCTTTTGTGAGGATTTAATGTGAGTGATGGTTTTGTCACGAAATAGCCAAAGGGGGAGATTGTAAGGATTCCCGTTGTTTTTAATTGGCTTATTTCGTGATCAAACCATAAATGGGGATTCTTTGTAAGGGTAGTTTAGATGTTGTTATTAGTGCATTAGGCCCTTTGAAGACCTCATTATTGACAAGCACCAAAGGTAATATTCTAAGTGCTTTCTTGTCTTGAAGAGATAGTTGCACACACTCACAACTCATGCATATGTTTAATCTTTGTATGTTGTGTTTCTTTTTGTTGTGCATAAATGATTATTTACATCTCTTCTTGCTTGATTTTATGATTGCATCTTGTGTTGAAAACATCATAGCATTTAGGCTTTTAGGATGCATCTTGTTTGACTTTGTACCCCTTGCATGATTGCATGTGGGATGCAAATTTTGGGGCTGTGCGCTGGTCCACCAGCGCCGGTCGACCAGCGCCGCTCGCCGGCGCAAATCGCCCAGTGGCGCGCCGCTGGTCGTGCGCTGGTGTGGACCAGCGCCAGCCACCAGCGCCGATCGCCCAGTATGGCGCCGCTGGACTGGCGCTGGTGGCAGCGCCTTTCGTCCAGCGCTTAAGCCAAAATTGGCTTGTGCGCTGGTCCTGCGCTGGTCCACCAGCGCAGGTCCACCAGCGCACAGAGTGATTTTCTGGCGAGTTTTCAAAATGACCTCACTTCACTTATGGCCTCTATATATATGCTAACTTGATTTTAGGTCATTTACAAGAGTTCTTATTCATGCTTCATACTTAGGATATTTTTCAAGAGAAGAAAAATACACAAAGAACTCATTTTTAATTACTCAAACACAATTTCATGATCATCAATCATCATCTAGCATCATCTTAGATCATCTAGATGTCATCTAGCATGGAATCTTCATCATACTTTGCTTGGTAAGCTTTTCACTAATATCTTACATATTTTGTGTTTATTTTATCTAGCAATCTCAATTAATTAATTGATTGTTATTTTGTATGCTTTAGATACAAAATTGAGATTAGTATGATGTATGTTTGAGAAGTTGTATTGTGCTAGCATATTAGGTTTTGTACTTGATATTGATTAGCTTAACTATTTGACATGTCATTTAGTTTTGATATCTAGGATTGTTCTTAATTGCATATTAATCATCTTAGATAAGCATATAGGGTTTCCCTTGCTCTATGTTGCATTTTGGATATTTTCATATATTCACTTAGGGTTGTATTCTCTTCAAGAGAAGCTAAGTCTTGTGTGTAGCAATCGGGATTAGGTTGCTTAGATCACAAGCAAATTGGACTAGGTTCACTCATACCGGGATTAGGTAGGTGTGTGATTACTTCCGGGATTAGGTTGTAATCGTTTGCACATTTAGTGGATTCGAGGTTCGAGTGTGGCTTACTTACATAGCCCGTGGTTTTTCCCGTGAGGGTTTCCACGTAAAAATTCAAGTGTTAATTTAATTTCCGCACCATATTACACTTGCTTGTTTATATTATCTTGAGGGTAATTTCGTAATTTTGACTAACACGAAAAATTGGGTAAAAAGCGTAAAATCTATTCACCCTCCCTCTAGATAGCTTTATACACACCGTGGTATATTTAGTTTCACCCAACCACTGGGAAAAACCACGGGCTGTTTAGTGCGCCACACTCGGACCTCGAAATCCACTAATTGAAATGGAGTTTACAACCTATGTAGACCTCGTCTAACACTCCGGTCAATAACCCCCCACTTCTACCACGCGGGCCTTTAAAAGTGGCTCTAGTCCTACTTGCTTATGTGACCACCTATTCCCGGTGTTCGACCTAATCCCGGTCAATCACACAAGACTTCAATCTCTCAAAAGAGATGCACAACCCTATGTGAATATTCAATGATATCCAAATATGCAATATAGAGCTAGGGTACTCTAGATGCTTACCTAGGATGATGAATTTGCAATTAAAGCAATCCTAGATATTAATGGCTAAATGACATGTCAAATAGCATAGATAATCATAGATTATAAAAACCTAGATATCTATCAAAAACAACACTCAATCATTTTCATCACAAATAATCTCTAACTTGTATTTAGCATATGATCTAAAACATACAAGTAATTTAAAAGAGATGGCTTGGTATTTAAAATACTAAAATAAGATGAAATTAATCAAAATCTTAGCAAGCAAGTTGTGATGATGCAAACCCATACATGGATGCACTCTATATAGACATAGAAGATGCAATATGAAATTTGATGCAAAAGGGGTTTGATTTGAGTGGTTAAAGGTGAGTTCTTTGTAATTTTCTTCTCTTGAAAAATGTTCTAAGTATGAAATCAGAAAATCAACTCACTTGATTGACCTAAAGTCAAAGTGGCATATATATAGGGTGTCAAGATGAAGTGTGGTCGTTTTGATAAGTGACACCACAATTTTGCCATGGGCGCTCTACGTAGAGCGCTTTGTAGAGCCCCCTGCTCTGTTCTCGCGAGAAAACAGAGGGGCGCTCTACGTAGAGCGCTTTGTAAAGTGCCATCAGAGAGGTCGCTCTACGTAGAGCGCTTTGTAGAGCGCCTCTACAGCGCTCGAATTAAATCGATCAGGTCTGTACAGCGCCCAACGGGGGCTGTTCGTACAGCGCTTTTGTAGAGCGCTTTTGGGAGCGCCCAGTGCAAAAATGCAATCCTAAGTCTAAGCATGACAAGGCAATTGGATATGCAAGATGCAATCAAACTAACATGCAAGAAGAGATGTTAATGAGCATTAAGGCACACAAATAAGCACAACATACAAGGATTAAACATATGCATGAGTTGTGAGTGTGTGCAACTATCTCTTCAAGACAAGTAAGCACATAGAATTTTACCTTTGTGCTTATCAACCTTGAGGTCTTGGAAAGGGTCTTGATCTTCAACTAATCACCTAGACTACCCTTACAACCAAACCCCAACATGTGGTTTGACCACGAAATAAGCCAATCAATTAAAGGGAATCCTTACAATCTCCCCCTTTGGCTATTTCGTGACAAAACCACCACTCACAATGATTCCTCACAACAAAATAGAAACTATGGGTCTATAATGATATTCTACATTACAAAGAGATAAGATAAAATAAACTTTAAGTCTTCAATCTCTTGTAGAATAATCAATCCCTGAAAAACAAGGTTTCTATACTTTCCAATACAAGAAAAGGTGAGATGAATCAAGTGAGATCAAACAAGCATTTGCATTAAAGAATTTAAGTACAACATCATGCAATGTATGTATGTGCAAATGCTCCCCCTCAAAGGGTTACTCCCCCTCAATAAGTATTCTCCCCAACATGCACAATTGCTACTACAATTTGCAACTCCCCTTACCACAACCTACTCCCCCTTTTTGTCATGATATAGACAAAGGAGTAGTCCCCAATCGGGTCACTCAAGGCAAAGAGAGATAGTAGCATTCTAAATATTTGCATAATCAATATAAGTCACTTTATGCAATCTCAATTAATTGGAGAGAAACAAGGAGATTTAATTAAGGAAAACGTGTGAATCAAAAAATTGCTTTGCATACAAGACATGTAGCATTTAAGTCCAAAATACCATGGTATTTGGCAAAGCAAATGACAAAGGTTTTTAATATGAATTCAAACCAATTTCACCAATGTCATGAGACAAGCAAGGATATAGGTTTTCATTGATTTTAATTTAAGAACAACTATATCCAACTTTATAAGCCAAACATGTCATGAGCGACTTTGCACCCTATTTGATTTTTCTGGATAAGATATCCGTATGATAGTAGACATGTTTAACCAATAAAGAAAGAGAGACATTTGGATTTTAAAATCCTTGAATGGATACAAGATCCTTTTTCATTTGAGTCTCATAAGCTTTTGCACACACGTTATGCATTTAAAAATTGCAATCACCAAAACATGCTTTTCAAGATTAACATTTAGCATGTCATTTAGCAATCATCATGTCATGGAGATCATTATAGGTCATTCAAATTATATCCTATGTAAATATCTCCTAGTCCAAAAATGCATGTTTGAACATAAATATGACATGGATTGCAATACAAGCATTGATCACACTTATTGAATAGAAAATATATATACATAGTGTAACCAAGCTAACTCAAGCAACAAAAAGAGAAGCATAGGATATTTCAAATTTTTTGCAAGTGACAAGAATGCAAAATAGCTCTCTTTGCTTAAGTTCCCCATATGGGGTCAATATTCCATACCTCTTCAAAGAAGGGTATGAGGTCCTATGGACCTACCAAGTCCTTTGGACTTAGTTGAACCTATTTGAGACTTGTTAGTCTCGTAGCAAGCAGGTTCATCATTTTTAATCCACTTAGGTGACACAAAGTCAATCCTAGTGGATAAAGGTTCTAGAGTACAAGATGAAAAAGGATCATGCAAATGATTTTCTTCCTTTTTATGAAGCATCTTAGCTCTAGCCTTTTTCTTGTCAGACATGCTTTTAGCTCTACACATTTCAATGTAATGCAAGCAACTTGGTCTAATATGACCAACAATACCACAAAAATAACAAGTGGGAATAAAGTTAGGAATCATACCATTCCCTTTAGCATGGATAGGTGCTTTCCCTAGTCGTTGTGGTTGTCTTGGTTGTTGGATAGGATCTCTCCTCCTTTGTTGATAAACAAGACGAGGTTGCTTGCTTGTCTGAGCTTGCATGACTGAACTCTTTCCATGTTGTTTTTGAGTTTGAGGGAAGATAGTGTGAGGAGCCCTTTGGGTGTGAGCTTGAGCTTGACCTTTTGGTGCCTCAAACACTTGGGCACTTCTTGAACACTCTCCTAGGTCAATCTTGTTCCTAGGGTGTTGAGGAGGAGGGGACATATTAAAGTCCATGTCCATGACCAAGGATGTCTTGCTTGTGGAGGAGGCATCCTTGTCATCAATGTAGCCAAGACCTCTCTTGTCACTTGGCTTTCTTCCTACTCCCAACATGTGGCTAAGCATCTTGGTGCTTGAAGTCATCTTAGCCATTAAGACCTTAACTTCTTCAAGCTCTCTTTTCAGCTCTTCTTCTCTCCTCTTAGATAAGACTAAGTCTTCTTTTAGCTTATCTTCATCCGCCATGGATCTCACCACTTTTTCACACAAGTGGTCTACTAGTGTTGAAAGCTCTAGATTCTCTTCTTTTAATCTTCTAATTTCTTCCTTGTTCCTCATCATCGAGCTCTCAACTTTGACTTTGTAGTCATTAGGATCCATACCCTCCACATATCCATTTGTGGAGTTAGATGACAAATATTCAACACTTGTGTCATCTCCTCTATTCTCCATTTCACCAATGGAGTCATCTCCTTCATCAAGATCACCAAATTTTTCTCTTGATGAGGAATGAGCCAAATCCCGATGAGTAGCTACACCAACTACTTCTATACCTAGTTCTTCTTGGGGATCACAAGGAAAAGCAACTTTGCCATCTTCTTCAACCTCTACACTCTTGGCTCCAAATTCCTTGTAGATGCTGGCAAGTTCTTCATCACTTGAAGGATTTTCGTCATCTTCATATTTATCCCATAAGGTGGCCAACGCCTTCCCTTTTCTTCTATCCTTCAACTTTCCACACTCTGGGGAGAAATGCCCGAATCCTCCACATTCGTAGCACTGAATCCCCTCTCTTGAAGACACTCCTTGGTTCGACTTGTCATTGAGTCCCATGTCTTCAATAGAGATACCCTCATTCTTGTCATGCTTCGAAGTCTCCAAAGCAATTGTCTTCTTCTTCTTAGGAGGTGAGGTGGTCAACTTCTTCTTAGGAGGTGAGGTGGTTAATTTCACAAATCTCCTAAATCTCTCTAGTAAGAGAGGCATCTCCTCAACGGAGTCAACATCTTCTCTCACGAAATCACTCATAGTGTTTGCATTGAATGAATGCAAATGAGAAGAATGCAAAATGTATGAAGAAATCAAATAAACATACAAAATGCAAAACACACCAACAATGAGCAAAGGATCACCTAAGTATATCTAGGAACCCGCTCTGATACCAATTGAAAGTTCTGGAGGCGTGTTTAATATAAAGCTAGAGGGGGGGTGAATAGATTTTATCTAGTTTTTACCCAATTTTCGCGTGCATGTCAATTTTACGAAAATACCCCTAGCAAGTCAACAATACATACAAGTGTAATAAGATGTGGAAATAATAAATGACACTTGATGTTTACGTGGAAAACCCAACCACTGGGAAAAACCAAGGGCTGTTTAGTGCGCCACACTCGGACCTCGAAATCCACTAATTGAAATGGAGTTTACAACCTATGTAGACCTCGTCTAACACTCCGGTCAATAACCCCTCACTTCTACCACGCGGGCCTTTAAAAGTGGCTCTAGTCCTACTTGCTTATGTGACCACCTATTCCCGGTGTCCGACCTAATCCCGGTCAATCACACAAGACTTCAATCTCTCAAAAGAGATGCACAACCCTATGTGAATATTCAATGATATCCAAATATGCAATATAGAGCTAGGGTACTCTAGATGCTTACCTAGGATGATGAATTTGCAATTAAAGCAATCCTAGATATTAATGGCTAAATGACATGTCAAATAGCATAGATAATCATAGATTATAAAAACCTAAATATCTATCAAAAACAACACTCAATCATTTTCATCACAAATAATCTCTAACTTGTATTTAGCATATGATCTAAAACATACAAGTAATTTAAAAGAGATGGCTTGGTATTTAAAATACTAAAATAAGATGAAATTAATCAAAATCTTAGCAAGCAAGTTGTGATGATGCAAACCCATACATGGATGCACTCTATATAGACATAGAAGATGCAATATGAAATTTGATGCAAAAGGGGTTTGATTTGAGTGGTTAAGGTGAGTTCTTTGTAATTTTCTTCTCTTGAAAAATGTTCTAAGTATGAAATCAGAAAATCAACTCACTTGATTGACCTAAAGTCAAAGTGGCATATATATAGGGTGTCAAGATAAAGTGTGGTCGTTTTGATAAGTGACACCACAATTTTGCCATGGGCGCTCTACGTAGAGCGCTTTGTAGAGCGCCATCAGAGAGGTCGCTCTACGTAGAGCGCTTTGTAGAGCGCCTCTACAGCGCTCGAATTAAATCGATCAGGTCTGTACAGCGCCCAACGGGGGCTGTTCGTAGAGCGCTTTTGTAGAGCGCTTTTGGGAGCGCCCAGTGCAAAAATGCAATCCTAAGTCTAAGCATGACAAGGCAATTGGATATGCAAGATGCAATCAAACTAACATGCAAGAAGAGATGTTAATGAGCATTAAGGCACACAAATAAGACACACAACATACAAGGATTAAACATATGCATGAGTTGTGAGTGTGTGCAACTATCTCTTCAAGACAAGTAAGCACATAGAATTTTACCTTTGGTGCTTATCAACCTTGAGGTCTTGGAAAGGGTCTTGATCTTCAACTAATCACCTAGACTACCCTTACAACCAAACCCCAACATGTGGTTTGACCATGAAATAAGCCAATCAATTAAAGGGAATCCTTACACTAAACCCTTAGATGCTACTCGATTTAAAACTCTTAGTAGATCTATTGGGATATGTCTTGTGGAGTGATGTGTTCTATGATAGACCCCATATGGGGAACTCAAGCAAAGAGAGCTATTTTGCATTCTTGTATCTTGCAAAAAATTTGAAATAACTTATGCCTCTTCTTTTGATTGCTTGAGTAAGCTTGGTTGTACATATGTATATATGTTTTCAATTTTATAAGTGTGAACCTTGCTTGTCTACAATCCATGTCATATTTATGTTCAAACATGCATTTTTGGACTAGGAGATTTACATAGGAAGTATGATGTGAATGACCTATAGTTATCTCCATGACATGATGATTCTTTTATAACATGCTAATGTCAAATGAAAAAGCATGAAATTCATACAACATGCTCTCATGAAAAGCATGAATTGATGATTGCATACTCTTAAAATGCAAAACTTGTGTGAAAGCTTATGAGACTCAAAATGAATAAAGGATCTTATATCCGTTCAAAGGAATTTATTTTCCAAATGTCTCTCTTTCTTTATTAGTTGAACATGGTTACTATCATATGGATATCTTATCCGGAAAAATCAAATAGGGTGCAAAGTCGCTCATGCCATGTTTCGCTTATAAAGTTGGATATAGTTACTCTAAAATTTGAAATCAATAATCTCTATATCCTTGCTTTTCCCATGACATTGGTGAAATTGGTTTGAATTCTTATTTGAAACCTTTGTCATTTGCTTTGCCAAATACCATTGTATTTTGGACTTGAATGCTATATGTCTTGTATGCAAAGCATGTTGGATTCACACATTTTCTCAAATAAATCTCCTTGTTTCTCTCAAATTAATTGAAGTGCATAAAGTGACTTATATGTATATGCAAATCTTGCATGCTTCTATCTCTCGTTGCTATGAGTGACCCGGTTAGGGACTACTCCTTTGCCTATATCATGACAAAAAGGGGGAGTAGGATATGGTAAGGGGGGAGTTGCAAAATATAGAAGCTATTGTGCACTTTGGGGAGAACATACATTGAGGGGGAGTAACCCGTTGAGGGGGAGCATTGCATACACATACATTTCATAATGTTGTGCCTAAATTGTAAATGCAAATGCTTGTTATTGTTCTCACATGATTAATCTCACACTTTTCTTGTATTGGAAATGCTAGAAACTTTATTTTCAGGGCTTAATTGTTCTACAAGAGATTGAAGACTTGAAGTTGTATTTTCTTATCTCTTTGTAATGTAGATAATCATTGTAGTCCCGTAGTTTCTAATTCTTTGTGAGGAATCAATGTGAGTGGTGGTTTTGTCACGAAATAGCCAAAGGGGGAGATTGTTAGGATTCCCGTTGTTTTTAATTGGCTTATTTCGTGATCAAACCATATGTGGGGATGCTTTGTAAGGGTAGCTTAGATGTTGTTGTTATTGCTTAGGCCCTTTTGAAGACCTCACTATTGACAAGCACCAAAGGTAATGCTCTAAGTGCTTACTTGTCTTGAAGAGATAGATGCACACACTCACAACTCATGCATATGTTTAATCCTTGTATGTTGTATGTCTTTTATGTGTGCTTTAATGCTCATTAACATTTTGATTGCATCTTGCATTGCCCATTGCCTCTTCATGCACATTTTTGGAATTCAAGCTTTGCAAAGGGCACTGTTCAAAGCGCTCTACAAAGCGCTGTTCGAACAGCGCCCCTCATACCTGATGCAATTAATTCCATTTAAATGCATCAGGTCTGATGCATTTTGGATGGGCGCTGTACGAGCGCTGTACAAAGCGCTGTTCGTACAGCGCCTCTCTGTTTTCTCGTGAAAACAGAGCAAGGGCGCTGTACAAGGGCGCTCTACGTACAGCGCCCAAGGCAAATTTTGGTGTCACTTATCAAAACGACCACACTTCATCTTGACACCCTATATATATGCCACTTTGACTTTAGGTCAATTACAAGAGTTCATATTCAGATTTCATACTTAGGATATTTTTCAAAGAGAAGAAAAATTCCAAAGAACTCATTTTTAATCACTCAAACACTTGTTCCATGATCATCAATCATCATCTAGCATCATCTTAGATCATCTAGATGTCATCCAGCATGGATTCTTCATCATACTTTGCTTGGTAAGCTTTTCACTAATATCTTACATATTTTGTGTTTCTCTTATCTAGCAATCTCAATTTAATTACTTGTATGTGATTTTATATTTGTTGAATACAAGATTGAGATTAGTATGATGTATGTTTGAGAAGTTGTATTGTGCTAGTATATTAGGTTTTGTGCTTAATATTGATTAGCTAAACTAATTGACATGTCATTTAGTTTTGATATCTAGGATTGTTTTTAATTGCATATTAATCATCTTAGATAAGCATATAGGGTTTCCCTTGCTCTATGTTGCATTTTGGATATTCACATATATTCACTTAGGGTTGTTTTCTCTTCATAGAGAAAGTAAGTCTTGTGTGTAGCATCCGGGATTAGGTTGCTTAGATCGCAAGCAAAATTGGACTAGGTTCACTCATACCGGGATTAGGTAGGTGTGTGATTACTTCCGGGATTAGGTTGTAATCATTTGCACATTTAGTGGATTCGAGGTTCGAGTGTGGCTTACTTACATAGCCCGTGGTTTTTCCCGTGAGGGTTTCCACGTAAAAATCAAGTGTTAATTTAATTTCCGCACCATATTACACTTGCTTGTTTATTTTATCTTGAGGGTAATTTCGTAATTTTGACTAACACGAAAAATTGGATAAAAAGCGTAAAATCTATTCACCCCCCCCCCCTCTAGATAGTTTTATACACACCGTGCTATAATTAGTTTCACTAGTACTTCTTGGGTCCTGGAAGTCTAAGACCTGATCGTGGTGGTCAGAAGTCCGTACCCTAAATGTAAGGTTTATGATTTGTATTGGCTTGATTCTATTGCAAAACGCTCTATATTTGTATTAGTTATTGCTTAAGACGTTCTTAGAAGAAAAGAAGCTTAAAAGGTGAAGAAGCAATGTCTAGTGCAAAAGTCGTCTTCAAGAGGTGAAAAGCGTCAAAGGTATATCTTGACTCCTATCCTCTTGCAAGGCGTTAGCGCACACACACACAATTCATACATGTGTGTCCCTGCATTGTGGTTCAAACATTTGGTATAACACATTCACACATTTCTTAGTATGCTCATGCATTGTTCTCTAATAGTTAAATATTGTTGAATTGCATGCTTTGTGACTATCTCTTTGATATGGCATGCTTGTGTGAATTTGTGTTTGTTTGTTTCTATATTTTTGTATTTGGACTTGAATATGTTCTATTATGATGCCTTATTGAGTTCCGGTCATTTCGGTTACTCATTCATAAGGTTTCGAGTCCAAACGATGTAGCTACGCTATTTTTCGTTCTCATTCGTTGAGTTGAATTCATCGTCATTTTCCAAGATGATTTCTCAACCATTTTTCAAAGTTGTGTAGTTATCGTCATGCATGAGAGAGTCAGAGTTCGTAATCCAAAAACGGATTCAAAATCGGAGTTCGGATGCCCAAGATACGGTTGAAGAACCGAAGGAGTGCGCGAGAGATATGGGTGGCCGTGAGGCCACTTGGCCCACGCCGTGAGGGAGGCCGTGGGCCCCACGGCCAGAGGGGCTCTTTGCCCCCGTGAGGCCCATGCACCCCCCATGGGATGGGTGATGTGGCCTCATGTGATTGTGTTAGGATTATGCTCAATAGCAAGAGTATAATGTTGTAATTAACAATCTTTTTCATATTAATAAAGTGATTTCTGGTTTAACAAATCGTATAGCATTTATAGTTTATATTATAATTGTCAAAGTAAATAATCATAAGGTCTAAAGACTATGGGAAAAGAAGAATTGTTCGTACATCTGGATATGTATGTGGTAGACACAATTCTTTAGTTAGTCTTGAATAATGTTCACAACTTAAGTTAAAGGTTGGGCACCTTTATCTTGTTAAAGTTGTAGAATTCTTTTGCTAGCATTTGAGTGGGATCAAATGAGATATGATGAGTCTAAAATCATCGGAGTGTCTTCGAGCAAAAGGATCTAGTGCACTGGGTGCATTGAACTGGATCACAATGAAAAACTTTATCTAGAACCGTCAGTAGATAATAGTC
>JAUESC010000134.1:0-22876 GCA_030490815.1 Acer saccharum
GCGACAAGTGGTTTTCCTGATCTTTTATGTTGATGATATACTACTAATGGAAACGATGTAGGTGTATTGACATCAGTAAAAGAAGGGTTAGCAAAACCAATTGATAGAAGGATTAGGAGAAGCAAGTTTTATTCTAGGTATACAAGTAATAAGGGATAGAAAGAATAGACGATGCATTATCCCAAGCTTCATACATAGACAAAATCTTGTCAAGGTTTTCATGCAGGATTCCAAGAAAGGTAGTTACTTTCAGCATGGAATCAAGCTTTCTAAGGAACAAGTTCCTAAGAATGAGCATGAAGAGCAATTCATGAGTATGAGTTCCATATGCCTCGGCAGTTGGAAGTCTCATGTATGCAATGCTATGTACTAGACCAGATATTGTTTGCTGTTGGCATAGTTAGCAGGTTTCAATCGAACTGGAATTGATCACTGGGACGGCAGTCAAGCATATTTTCAAGTATCTTAAGAGAACGAGAGATAATATGCTGTAGACTCTGGAGGGGATTTGGTTCCCGTTGGGTATACAGATTCTGATTTCCAATCAGATTCTGACTCCAGAAAATCCACATCAGGGGCTGTGTTTACTATTGGAGGAGGAGCAGTTATATGGAGGAGTATCAAGCAATCTTGTATTGCTGATTCCACCATGGAAGCTGAGTATGTTGCTGCATGCGAAGCTGCCAAAGAGGCTGTTTGGCTCCGCCAATTCTTGATTGACTTAGAAGTGGTTCCTAGTGCGAATAAGCAGATCACTATCTACTGTGACAACAGTGGAGCAGTGGCTAATTCGAAAGAACCAAGAAGTCACAAGAGAGGTAAACACATTGAAAGAAAGTATCATCTTTTAAGGGAGATTGTTCAAAGAGGTGACGTGACGATTACCAAAATCGCGTCAGCAGAAAATCTAGCGGATCCCTTCACAAAGGCTCTACCTCAGAAGAGTTTCGATGGGCATCTAGAGAATATGGGCTTGAGAGATATGACACATTTGCTATAGCGCAAGTGGGAGATTGTTAGGATTATGCTCAAGAGCAAGAGTGTAATGTTGTAATTAACAATCTTTTTCATATTAATAAAGTGATTTCTGGTTTAACAAATCGTATAGCATTTATAGTTTATATTATAATTGTCAAAGTAAATAATCATAAGGTCTAAAGACTATGGGAAAAGAAGAATTGTTCGTACATCTGGATATGTATGTGGTAGACACAATTCTTTAGTTAGTCTTGAATATTGTTCACAACTTAAGTTAAAGGTTGGGCACCTTTATCTTGTTAAAGTTGTAGAATTCTTTTGCTAGCATTTGAGTGGGATCAAATGAGATATGATGAGTCTAAAATCATCGGAGTGTCTTCGAGCAAAAGGATCTAGTGCACTGGGTGCATTGAACTGGATCACAATGAAAAGCTTTATCTAGAACCGTCAATAGATAATAGTCTTTTCATTATCAGGACAATCGGAGAGTCTATCTTAATCCTGAGATAAATGATGGACTTATGGTTGCAAGTGATATCATTTGAGTTATCAATGAGTACGATTATATCGCATAGTCTATCCTCGATAATTTGGTGATATTCATTTGTTAATCGATAAAGGACTTCATTTATAGATATGGACATCGTGGCTCCATTTAATTAAATGAGAGTATAATATCATCATATGGATGTTTTGAGGTAATTGGATATTAAATCTCAACGTTGAGTTTTCAATAGTGTCTATTGAAAACATGGCTTCTGGACAAGTCAAAATATCCAAGTTCAAAACGTGGTCATATGAGTAAATATGGTAACTTGGAGAGTTATAGGCGGTCTATGAACTCTTGGCGATTACTGATATTAATCACGAGGATACACTATCTCCAATATGATTGTCTAGGGTATGAATGAGGAGCATCTTCCTTTTCTATCTTTATTTAAGAGTTCAGTTTTAGCTCTTTAGTGGAATGAGTTAAAATTAATGGATCGGACCTAAGTGAATCATTTGTTGATTGTGATTAGGTTATGTCTATTGAAGCTTAAATTTAGATGGCCCGCCAAGATCCCCAATCCACACGGACTTGCATGGATCACTTGATATATTCTACCGGACCAATTTAAGGGTCCATCTAGAATTGCATTTAATATATTAAGAATATAATTTGCACATTATTTAAGTAATGGGCTGCTCAATTATATTAATATATTAATGAAAGACATGTGGGCTTGTTTCTTTTAGTAAGAATGGGTCTGGTTCACATGTGGGCTTTTTATTTAAAGTCCAATGGATTAAATGAAATAGGAAAATAATATTAGGCCCATCTTATATATAAGTGGGGCGGCTAGGTTAAGGTTTTGACCTAAAAATATTATTTTGTTTCATTTGTTTTAATTAAATAAGAATTAATTGATTTATTGATTAATTGTTTAATTAAAGAAACAAATCTTTCCTAAAAGTAAAAGACTTGTTTGATAAGTAAATAAATAAATTAGTATTATTTATTTAATCAAATAAGGAGTCTTTTTTATTTAGTCAAATAAAAGAATAAAACTAAAAGAGTTGGATTAGGGTTTGAAGTCTATAAAGTTAAAAAGAATTAGGGTTGAATTTTAGTCACCCTATATAAGTGACATGATGAAATTCGGCCAACCCTAATTATATACTACATAGAATTCGGCAACCCTAAAGGAAAAAGAAGAAAAATTCGGCCAACCTATATATATGTTCTTATAGGGTTCGGCCACATCAATGAATTGATGCTTGAGTTTTTATTTTCTTCTTCTTCTTAATTCTAAGAGAGTTTTTATTCTAGAGAGACAAAAGGAGTGAAAAATTATTCTTTGATAGTATACAATTGCTTAAACATCAATAAGCTTGTGTATACGATATCGATCTAGGTTCACGCGAGTTTCGATCATAAGATTGAGAACTCAAAAGTGACCGGAATAATTTTGACATTCTTTTGATTGTTTTGTGACTAACAAAGAAAAGAAAGTATTTGTTTGGTCCATTCACAGGTTTGCAATTCAAAGGAAAGGGAGACCACGCTCCTAGGTGATCCACGTTCGTGCTCGGATTGAAGGTCTTGCGGATTACCATCGACGTAAGTCAATCGGATCACGCGACAAGAGGTAATTTACTTTTGTTGATATATATTCATGTTTATTGATTAAAAGGGTTTAAGGTTCATAAAGGAAAAATTTTAAAAGTCACTAAATCGTCTTTAGTATCGCTTCCGCTGCGTGTAACACTTTTATTTATTATTTTTTCCCTACAAAGTCATTCTTACCAACAACCTTGTCATCTACACAAGTGGCCCCAAATGCCGTGTAGTTGATGGTAAGCTCATCATCACTTGATGACTTGTCTCCATTTCCGGAGTCATCACTTTCACTCCAAGTGGTGGTCATTACTTTTGCCATCTTGTTCTTCAAGTTCCCACAATCCGGTGAGATGTGACCTATACCACCACACTCATAGCATTGGACCCCTTTCTTCTCACTATGCTCTTTCCTAGGCTCAAAATTCTTGAAGGGAGCTTTTTTCTTCAAGTCTTGGCCCTTGGATCCAACGCCCTTATTCTCGAACTTGACAAACTTCTTGAATCTTCTAAGTAGCAAAGCCATGTCTTGGTCCGAGTCACCTTTTTCCTCCTTCACAACCTTGGAAGCATTCAAAGCAATTCCTTTTTGCTTTTTAGGAGGTGAAATACTAGGAGCCTTCCTAGATTCATAGGCGAGGAGTCTTCCAATCACCTCGCTCGGCTTCATATCCTTATATGTGCTATTCTCCTCTAAAGCCGTCACTTTTGATTCGAACCTAGCGGGGAGAGACCTCATAATTTTCTGCTTAACTCTCCTATCCGAATAAGGATCACCGAGTTGATGGCTTTGATTGACAATATCCATCAACTTGACTTCAAAGTCATTGAAGCACTCGTCCTCCTCCATTTTAAGCAACTCAAATTGCGTTTGAAGGACTTGTAGCTTGGAATCCTTAACCACATCGGTTCCCTCATGTGCAACCTCTAGGATATCCCATGCCTCCTTGGCTATCCTAGTGTTCTGAATCAGTTTGTACTGATTTTCATCCACTGCACATAGAAGAGCATGCCATGCCTTCCTATTCCATTTTGAAGTCTCAAACTCTTCAGGTGACCATTGGGCCTTTGGCTTGAGTACTTGTTCTCCACCACTCGTGGAAGTCATCATAGGAGGTGCATACCCATCTTCAATCGCCATCCATGCCCTATCATGGATTTGGCACACATACGCCTCCATCTTGCCTTTCCATGAGGCATAATTCACACCGGTGAGGAGAGGAGGCCGTGTGCTTGAAGCACCCTCATGGTTGCCACCGAATCCACTCATAGTGTATAATGAATGAATTCAAATGAATGCAAAATGTATGAATGAGCACAAATCACACAAATGCAAAACACACCAAAAAAATGAGCAAAGGATCACCTAAGTATATCTAGGAACTGTAGGGAAAAATAAACAAATAAAAGTGTTACACGCAGCGGAAGCGATACTAAAGACGATTTAGTGACTTTTAAAATTTTTCCTTTATGAACCTTAAACCCTTTTAATCAATAAACATGCATATATATCAACAAAAGTAAATTACCTCTTGTCGCGTGATCCGATTGACTTACGTCGATGGTAATCCGCAAGACCTTCAATCCGAGCACGAACCTGGATCACCTAGGAGCGTGGTCTCCCTTTCCTTTGAATTGCAAAGCCTGTGAATGGACCAAACAAATACTTTCTTTTCTTTGTTAGTCACAAAACAATCAAAAGAATGTCAAAATTATTCCGGTCACTTTTGAGTTCTCAATCTTATGATCGAAACTCGCGTGAACCTAGATCGATATCGTATACACAAGCTTATTGATGTTTAAGCAATTGTATACTATCAAAGAATAATTTTTCACTCCTTTTTGTCTCTCTAGAATAAAAAACTCTTAGAATTAAGAAGAAGAAAGAAAATAAAAACTCAAGCACCAATTAATTGATGTGGCCGAACCCTATAAGAACATATATATAGGTTGGCCGAATTTTTCTTCTTTTTCCTTTAGGGTTGCCGAATTCTATGTAGTATAAGATTAGGGTTGGCCGAATTTCATCATGTCACTTATATAGGGTGACTAAAATTCAACCCTAATTCTTTTTAACTTTATAGACTTCAAACCCTAATCCAACTCTTTTATTTTTATTCTTTTATTTGACTAAATAAAAAGACTCCTTATTTGATTAAATAAATAATACTAATTTATTTATTTACTTATCAAACAAGTCTTTTACTTTTAGGAAAGATTTGTTTCTTTAATTAAACAATTAATCAATAAATCAATTAATTCTTATTTAATTAAAACAAATGAAACAAAATAATATTTTTAGGTCAAAACCTTAACCTAGCCGCCCCACTTATATAAGATGGGCCTAATATTATTTTCCTATTTCATTTAATCCATTGGACTTTAAATAAAAAGCCCACATGTGAACCAGACCCATTCTTACTAAAAGAAACAAGCCCACATGTCTTTCATTAATATATTAATATAATTGAGCAGCCCATTACTTAAATAATGTGCAAATTATATTCTTAATATATTAAATGCAATTCTAGATGGACCCTTAAATTGGTCCGGTAGAATATATCAAGTGATCCATGCAAGTCCGTGTGGATTGGGGATCTTGGCGGGCCATCTAAATTTAAGCTTCAATAGACATAACCTAATCACAATCAACAAATGATTCACTTAGGTCCGATCCATTAATTTTAACTCATTCCACTAAAGAGCTAAAACTGAACTCTTAAATAAAGATAGAAAAGGAAGATGCTCCTCATTCATACCCTAGACAATCATATTGGAGATAGTGTATCCTCGTGATTAATATCAGTAATCGCCAAGAGTTCATAGACCGCCTATAACTCTCCAAGTTACCATATTTACTCATATGACCACGTTTTGAACTTGGATATTTTGACTTGTCCAGAAGCCATGTTTTCAATAGACACTATTGAAAACTCAACGTTGAGATTTAATATCCAATTACCTCAAAACATCCATATGATGATATTATACTCTCATTTAATTAAATGGAGCCACGATGTCCATATCTATAAATGAAGTCCTCTATCGATTAACAAATGAATATCACCAAATTATCGAGGATAGACTATGCGATATAATCGTACTCATTGATAACTCAAATGATATCACTTGCAACCATAAGTCCATCATTTATCTCAGGATTAAGATAGACTCTCCGATTGTCCTGATAATGAAAAGACTATTATCTATTGACGGTTTTAGATAAAGCTTTTCATTGTGATCCAGTTCAATGCACCCAGTGCACTAGATCCTTTTGCTCGAAGACACTCCGATGATTTTAGACTCATCATATCTCATTTGATCCCACTCAAATGCTAGCAAAAGAATTCTACAACTTTAACAAGATAAAGGTGCCCAACCTTTAACTTAAGTTGTGAACAATATTCAAGACTAACTAAAGAATTGTGTCTACCACATACATATCCAGATGTACGAACAATTCTTCTTTTCCCATAGTCTTTAGACCTTATGATTATTTACTTTGACAATTATAATATAAACTATAAATGCTATACGATTTGTTAAACCAGAAATCACTTTATTAATATGAAAAAGATTGTTAATTACAACATTACACTCTTGCTATTGAGCATAATCCTAACAATCTCCCACTTGCGCTATAGCAAATGTGTCATATCTCTCAAGCCCATATTCTCTAGATGCCCATCGAAACTCTTCTGAGGTAGAGCCTTTGTGAAGGGATCCGCTAGATTTTCTGCTGACGCGATTTTGGTAATCGTCACGTCACCTCTTTGAACAATCTCCCTTAAAAGATGATACTTTCTTTCAATGTGTTTACCTCTCTTGTGACTTCTTGGTTCTTTCGAATTAGCCACTGCTCCACTGTTGTCACAGTAGATAGTGATCTGCTTATTCGCACTAGGAACCACTTCTAAGTCAATCAAGAATTGGCGGAGCCAAACAGCCTCTTTGGCAGCTTCGCATGCAGCAACATACTCAGCTTCCATGGTGGAATCAGCAATACAAGATTGCTTGATACTCCTCCATATAACTGCTCCTCCTCCAATAGTAAACACAGCCCCTGATGTGGATTTTCTGGAGTCAGAATCTGATTGGAAATCAGAATCTGTATACCCAACGGGAACCAAATCCCCTCCAGAGTATACAAGCATATTATCTCTCGTTCTCTTAAGATACTTGAAAATATGCTTGACTGCCGTCCAGTGATCAGGTCCAGGTTTCGATTGAAACCTGCTAACTATGCCAACAGCAAAACAAATATCTGGTCTAGTACAGAGCATTGCATACATGAGACTTCCAACTGCCGAGGCATATGGAACTCTACTCATGAATTGCTCTTCATGCTCATTCTTAGGAACTTGTTCCTTAGAAAGCTTGATTCCATGTCTGAAAGGTAACATACCTTTCTTGGAATCCTGCATGGAAAACCTAGACAAGATTTTGTCTATGTATGAAGCTTGGGATAATGCAATCGTTCTATTCTTTCTATCCCTTATTACTTGGATACCTAGAATAAAACTTGCTTCTCCTAAGTCCTTCATATCAAATTGTTTTGCTAACCATTCTTTTACTGATGTCAATACACCTACATCGTTTCCAATGAGTAGTATATCATCAACATAAAGAATCAGGAAAACCAACTTGTCGCCTTTAATCCTTTTGTATACACAAGGTTCGTCAGGATTCTGAATAAATCCAAAACCTTTGACAGCTTGATCAAACCTTATGTTCCAGGATCTGGATGCTTGCTTTAATCCATATATGGATTTCTGCAACTTGCATACCTTATCCACTTGGCCCTTTTCAATGAATCCCTCTGGTTGCATCATGTAGATGCTTTCGTCAAGACTTCCATTTAGGAAAGCTGTCTTGACGTCCATTTGCCAAATCTCTAGATCTAAAGATGCTGCAATGGATAAGAGTATCCTAATGGATTTAAGCATGGCCACAGGAGAGAAGGTTTCCTCGTAATCGATACCTTCTTTCTGTGTATACCCTTTAGCTACCAATCTAGCTTTAAAGGTTTCCACCTTTCCATCCATACCTCTTTTCCTCTTGTATACCCACTTGCACCCAATGGGTTTTATCCCTTTAGGCAAGTCTACAAGGGACCAGACTTTGTTATCGAACATAGATTCAATCTCGGATTGCATTGCCTTTTGCCAATGGCGACTATCAACATCCTCCATAGCTTCCTTGTACGTATAGGGATCATCGTCGTCCGGGAGATTCTCCACTGATTCTCCCAGACCGATGTATCTTTCGGGTTGTGTTCTAACCCTCCCACTACGACGAGGAATGGTAGGTTGTTGATCTTGTGTTGGATCGGAACTTACAATTGGGTTAGGTTGTGTAACCTCTCGTGGAATTGTATCTCCTGACATCTCATTCAGGACAATTCTACTTCTAGGCACAAAATCATTCATATAGTCCTTTTCCAGAAATTTAGCATTTGTCGAAACAAATACTTTAAGATCTGAAGGACTATAGAAATAATATCCTTTAGTTTCTTTTGGATACCCTACAAATATACATGTTTCTGAACGGGACTCCATCTTTTCTGTCTTTCCTTTTAACACATGCGCAGGACAACCAAATATCCTTAAGTGTTGTAAACTAGGCTTGCGCCCAGTCCACAACTCATGCGGTGTTTTAGGAACAGACTTAGATGGTACATCGTTTAGAATGTATATAGCAGTTTGTAAAGCATATCCCCAAAAAGAAATAGGAAGCGTTGAATAACTCAACATAGACCTAACCATATCCAAAAGAGTTCTATTTCTCCTTTCTGCTACCCCATTCTGTTGAGGTGTACCTGGTGCAGAAAACTGAGAAACTATCCCATTATCAATAAGATATTGCTGAAACTCACCAGATAGATATTCTCCACCACGATCAGATCTCAAGATTTTTATGTGTTTCTCAAGCTGATTTTCCACTTCAGCTTTGAATGCTTTGAACATGTCAAAAGCATCCGACTTATGTCTCATGAGATACACATAACCAAATCTCGAGTAATCATCCGTGAAGGTGATGAAGTACTCATATCCACCTCTAGCCTGAATGCTCATAGGTCCACATACATCAGTGTGTATCAATCCTAAACATTCAGTGGCTCTTGCACCTTTGGCAGAGAACGTCCTTTTGGTCATTTTACCTTCCAAACAAGATTCACAAGTTGGTAGATCATCAACCTTTAAGTCACTCAAAGGTCCGTCACATACCAATCTTTTAATCCTATTAAGGTTAATATGACCTAAGCGTAAATGCCAAAGGTAGGTTTCATCTGTTGATAATTTTACTCTTTTATGATTAGGTTCCGTTATTTCTGTGTCTAACGAGTGAGAGATATTTCTATGCAAAAAGTATAGACCGTTTTCCAATGTACCTTGGCAAATAATTTTGTCATTCTTACTAATAATAAAAACTTTATTAAAAGTAACCGAATATCCAAATTTATTCAAACAAGAAACTGAAATTAAATTCCTCTTGAATTGAGGTACATAATAAACGTCTATTAAATCTAAATGCCTTCTAGAATCCAAATAAACTCTAATATCTCCCACTGCACTTGCAGACACTAACGTTCCGTTGCCCAAGCGCAAATTGATTTCATTCTTACTCAGCTTTCTCCTTTCTTGAAACCCCTGCAAGGAATAACAAACATGATTAGTGGCTCCTGAGTCTATGATCCAAGAATCTGTAGAATCAGCCAAAAAACATGTTTCTAGATAATTCAAATTACCTTCTTCCTTCTTGTTCTGGGACTTTGGGCAATTTCTCTTCCAATGTCCCTTTTCACCACAAAGGAAGCATTTCCCTTTGATCTTGGTTACTTTCTTGGTCTCCTTCTTGATAGGCCCAAGTTGCTTTTTCTTCTGTTGTTTCTTGACCTTTTGACGGGCATTAACAGTAGCAACTTTACCAACCATATGAATCTCTTGACCTTTGCCTTTCACAAGGATCTTTTCAGCACTTTGAACATCTTGCATCAGGCCTTGTAAGGTGTATTCCTTTTTGTTCAAAGTGTAATCCAATTTGAACTGATTAAAGGAATCTGACAATGAATTGACAACCATATCAATCTTTGTCTCACCATCTATCTCAGCGCCATGCAGTTCAGCAATGTTGAGATGTGCTATGACTTTCATTATGTGATCTTTCACAGCCTGTCCAGGTTTCATCCTAAGATTCATAAAAGCAGTCACTGCCTCTCTCTTAGTCGTCCTAGACTTCATAGCAAACATCTCCTCTAGAGACATCATTATATCAGCAGCGGACTCCATTCCTTCATGCTGCTGTTGCAACACGTCGGAGATAGTGGCCATAATGTAACATTTTGCCATATCATCTGAAGTCTTCCACTGCTCATACTCATCTCTACACATTATGCTAGATTCATTATTAGGAGCAGGTGGTTTAGGAGTAGTTAGAACAAACTTATGTTTTTCACTTTGCAGCAACAACCCAATTTTCCTTTTCCATGTGACATAATTATCTCCAGTTAAAGTGTTATCTTTCAGGATGTTCATAAGTGATGGGGTCATGATTTCTGAATAAAACAAAACATATATAAGTAAATAATCATGATAAAGCACTTTTAAATATTTATCTTGAATTAAATAAATAACTCAATCATAAAATTCAACGGTGATCTAACACCCATAAATGTTACGCCTCCTTTGGGAGTTCGCACCATTTACTAGTTAGACTAGGTCCCACCTAATTGTTAACATAACAACCAGCGTTTTCAATTTTAGCCTTGCAATTTTATTAACAAGAACTCTTGGGAGGATATCAATAAAATTACATTGAGTGTGTTACCAAGATATCGACCCTCAATTTTCTCTCACGAAAATCCCTCCTTGGGGAGTAGATCTCGTTTGAGTCCATTGTCTAGTCTATTCCTTGTAAGGAAGTATGTTGCTAAATTCCATTCATGGACGCCCCTTGGGGGGATTACCAATAAATAATTAAGCTCAACTAACCTTGGAGGCCATAGGTGTTACAAAAAACACCTTCTCCCACTCAATTATTTAAGGCGTGTGATTAAATCCCATAGAATGATTTACCGAGTTATCTAGATGCCAATTTAGATACCTAAATCATTCAATGCATGTTCATACCAAAAGAGATATATGCGTGGCACTCCTATTCTATATGTCATGTTATCATACAATAACAAATATTGTAATATTTAAGCATAAATTAAATAGCAACAACTTTGGCCCATCCTAGAAAAACAAGTAAATTACAATTTGTCAGGAATACAAGATCTTCAGGTGGCCCATCAACCATACGCTCATCCTTCGGCCTTCTCCCATGGGCGTGCGCAGCCCACAACCCCACAAAGGGGCTGCCTTGCGCAGCCCATAAGGCCACACAAGGCTGCCATGCGCAGCCCACCAAAGTTTGGGCTTGTCATGCGCAGCCCAATCCACTCCTAGGGTGCGCACGGTGCTCGTACTTGGTTCCGGTTGCTTCGTTTTGCTTCGTGTCTTCGAATCTCCAAGACCTAAATATATTACGGCAGTATATATATAATAAATACTGCAGTATTAATTTTTTTTTTTTTTTTTTTATTCACTGCAGTATTTTTACAAACCAAAAACTGCACATACTAAAAATAAATAAAAAAAAACTGCAGTAACCCTAAAAAAATACTGCACATATAAAAAAAATAAAACCTAGCAATCTACCAAGAAGGAATTATGGCGATAATAGACCACCCTTCTTGTTACAACTCCGAAACAAAAATTACATTGAAAATCTAGGGCCAAAATCGAGCAATAACAAACCACATAAAATATATATAAATCCATACATCACATGTAATTATATATTTGAATACCTAGAGTGCCATCTCTTTCTAAACATGCATAATCACAATAAAAAGAAATAGATCCACGTATATATACGTTAATTAATTAAAAGGGTTCAACCAAGGCTCTGATACCAATTGTAGGGAAAAAATACCGTAGTGCACGCAGCGGAAGCGAGACTAAAAAATAGATTTAGTGACTTTTAAAATTTTTCCTTTATGAACCTTAAACCCTTTTAATCAATAAACATGCATATATATCAACAAAAGTAAATTACCTCTTGTCGCGTGATCCGATTGACTTACGTCGATGGTAATCCGCATGACCTTCAATCCGAGCACGAACCTGGATCACCTAGGAGCGTGGTCTCCCTTTCCTTTGAATTGCAAGCCTGTGAATGGACCAAACAAATACTTTCTTTTCTTTGTTAGTCACAAAACAATCAAAAGAATGTCAAAATTATTCCGGTCACTTTTGAGTTCTCAATCTTATGATCGAAACTCGCGTGAACCTAGATCGATATCGTATACACAAGCTTATTGATGTTTAAGCAATTGTATACTATCAAAGAATAATTTTTCACTCCTTTTTGTCTCTCTAGAATAAAAAACTCTCTTAGAATTAAGAAGAAGAAAGAAAATAAAAACTCAAGCACCAATTAATTGATGTGGCCGAACCCTATAAGAACATATATATAGGTTGGCCGAATTTTTCTTCTTTTTCCTTTAGGGTTGCCGAATTCTATGTAGTATAAGATTAGGGTTGGCCGAATTTCATCATGTCACTTATATAGGGTGACTAAAATTCAACCCTAATTCTTTTTAACTTTATAGACTTCAAACCCTAATCCAACTCTTTTATTTTTATTCTTTTATTTGACTAAATAAAAAAGACTCCTTATTTGATTAAATAAATAATACTAATTTATTTATTTACTTATCAAACAAGTCTTTTACTTTCAGGAAAGATTTGTTTCTTTAATTAAACAATTAATCAATAAATCAATTAATTCTTATTTAATTAAAACAAATGAAACAAAATAATATTTTTAGGTCAAAACCTTAACCTAGCCGCCCCACTTATATATAAGATGGGCCTAATATTATTTTCCTATTTCATTTAATCCATTGGACTTTAAATAAAAAGCCCACATGTGAACCAGACCCATTCTTACTAAAAGAAACAAGCCCACATGTCTTTCATTAATATATTAATATAATTGAGCAGCCCATTACTTAAATAATGTGCAAATTATATTCTTAATATATTAAATGCAATTCTAGATGGACCCTTAAATTGGTCCGGTAGAATATATCAAGTGATCCATGCAAGTCCGTGTGGATTGGGGATCTTGGCGGGCCATCTAAATTTAAGCTTCAATAGACATAACCTAATCACAATCAACAAATGATTCACTTAGGTCCGATCCATTAATTTTAACTCATTCCACTAAAGAGCTAAAACTGAATTCTTAAATAAAGATAGAAAAGGAAGATGCTCCTCATTCATACCCTAGACAATCATATTGGAGATAGTGTATCCTCGTGATTAATATCAGTAATCGCCAAGAGTTCATAGACCGCCTATAACTCTCCAAGTTACCATATTTACTCATATGACCACGTTTTGAACTTGGATATTTTGACTTGTCCAGAAGCCATGTTTTCAATAGACACTATTGAAAACTCAACGTTGAGATTTAATATCCAATTACCTCAAAACATCCATATGATGATATTATACTCTCATTTAATTAAATGGAGCCACGATGTCCATATCTATAAATGAAGTCCTCTATCGATTAACAAATGAATATCACCAAATTATCGAGGATAGACTATGCGATATAATCGTACTCATTGATAACTCAAATGATATCACTTGCAACCATAAGTCCATCATTTATCTCAGGATTAAGATAGACTCTCCGATTGTCCTGATAATGAAAAAACTATTATCTATTGACGGTTTTAGATAAAGCTTTTCATTGTGATCCAGTTCAATGCACCCAGTGCACTAGATCCTTTTGCTCGAAGACACTCCGATGATTTTAGACTCATCATATCTCATTTGATCCCACTCAAATGCTAGCAAAAGAATTCTACAACTTTAACAAGATAAAGGTGCCCAACCTTTAACTTAAGTTGTGAACAATATTCAAGACTAACTAAAGAATTGTTTCTACCACATACATATCCAGATGTACGAACAATTCTTCTTTTCCCATAGTCTTTAGACCTTATGATTATTTACTTTGACAATTATAATATAAACTATAAATGCTATACGATTTGTTAAACCAGAAATCACTTTATTAATATGAAAAAGATTGTTAATTACAACATTACACTCTTGCTATTGAGCATAATCCTAACAGGAACCCGCTCTGATACCAATTGTAAATAACTAAATACTCGAGGCGTGTTATCAATATATTAATCTAGAGGGGGGGTGAATAGATTTTAACTATTATTACCCAATTTTCGCATACAAGTCAATATTACGAAAATGACCCTACTAGTCAAAAATACAAGCAAGTGTAATATAGTGCGGAATTAAAAATAACACTTGATGTATACGTGGAAACCCAACCACTGGGAAAAACCACGGGCTGTATAGTGCGCCACACTCGGAACTCGAAATCACTAATTGAAATGAAGTTTACAACCTATGTAGACCTCGTCTAACAATCCGGTCTGTAACCCCTCACTTCTACCCTGCGGGCCTTTATTAGCAACCCTATTCCAATTTGCTTGAGGCCTAAGCACTCTTAGCCTCAAGTCTTAATTCTCTAAGAAGAGATTATGCAACCTATGTGAATATGTATGAATATTCAAATAACAAACAAGGCTAGGGAACCTTAGATGCTTATCTAGGATGATGATATAATCAATTAAATCAATCCTAGATATCAAGTGCTAAATGACATGTCATAATAGCTTAGATAAACATAGATTATAAAAACCTAGATATCTATCACAATACAACACTCAATCAATTTATCACAATTAATTCTCTAATCTTGTATTTATCATATGATCTAAAACATACAAGTAAATTAAAGAGAATAGCTTGATAATAAAAATAATCAAATAAGATGAACTTAATCAAAATCTTACCAAGCAAGTTGTGATGATGCAAATCCAATCATGGATGCATTCTATATAGTAATAGAAGATGCAATATGAAATATGATGCAAAAGGGATTTGATTTGAGTGGTTAAAGGTGAGTTCTTGATTTGATTTTCTCTCAAATCTCTCTTTCTCTCTCAAGAATATGGAGCCTCTCTCTTTAGGGTTTGATTTTGTGGCACCCCTTAAAATGATGAGAAAGATATGTATTTATAATGCCCAAGTGAAACTATGTCGTTTTGGAAGAAATGGAAAAAATATGGGCATTTTCGCGGTACTCGCGTCAGTGCAGCGACTCAAGATTCGAGAGCTTTGAAACATAACTAAACGACATCGAAACCTTTCGTATGATATATCGTTGGAAAGGTATGGAAGTATACTTTCTACTCGTTTTTATAGAATGGAATTTCGATATCTGTAGAAAGAGTTATGGTCAATTGAGTGACCAAAGGTCAGAAACGGACAACAACAGAGTTGCCCTGTTTTGGTTGTAACTTTGGAGATTTTAAAACCAATTCAAACGGTCATGAAATATTACGAATAATATACCGTTGGAAAGGTATGGGTGTCTAGTTTGTACAGAAATTTTCAAAACTCATTTTAAAGCTTTGTATAAAAAGTTATGGTCATAAGACCATGCAAAGGTCAGTTTTGAAAAACATTTAAAACATTGAAATCTAATCTTTTGAAACTAGACACTTTACTCCAAACAATCAAATCAAAACTACCACTTATCCAAGAGAAGAATGAGACCTTCTCAAGTGGTTAACCATCGCGCTAAGACATGCACACCATCGTGCAAGCGCGGACGTTTCCGATCACACAAACGGAAACGAATTACACCACACTTAAGACTAATAATGAAGTGCAAGTGTGGGAAGTGAATGCATCCTAATGCCTAAACATGTCATGGCATTTCAATGAACAAGATGCAATCAAAATAAAACATGCAAGAAGAGATGTTCAAGTACATGCATGCACACATATAAAACACACAACATACAAGAATAAAATTTATGCATGAGTTGTGTGTGTGTGAAACTAATCTCTTCAAAGCAAATTAAGCACATAGAAGTTTACCTTTGGTGCTTATCAACCTTGAGGACATGAGAGGGTCTTGAGCTTGAATATCAATCACTTAAGCTACCCTTACATGTAATCCCCAATACGTGGTTTGTCCACGAAATAAGCCAATCAAGATATGGGAATCCTTACATGAGTTGTGGCATAAAAGACTTGGCCACATGAACTTTAGGGATTTAAGAACCCTTGGAAAGTTCGAGTGTGTGCGTGGCCTCCCTAAGCTTGGGAAGAAAGCCAATGGTATTTGTGGACCTTGCCAACAAGGAAAACAAACCAAAAGCATGCACAAAAAGGGCAAGTATCTCTCCACCAAGGAGCCCCTAGAGCTTCTCCACATGGATCTCATGGGTCCTATGCAAACCGAGAGCTTAGGTGGAAAGAGATACATTTTTGTTTGTGTTGATGATTTCTCTAGATTTACATGGACATATTTTCTTAGAGAAAATCCGAAACTTTTGATAAGTTTAAAATGCTTTGTACTAAATTGCAAAATGAAATAAATTCTAACATTAGAAGCATTAAACGGATTAGAAGTGACCATGGGAGGGAGTTTGAGAATGCTTCTTTTGAAAGCTATTGTGATAGCCTAGGCATCTCCCATGAGTTTTCGGCTCCTAGGACACCTCAACAAAATGGAGTTGTTGAGAGGAAGAATAGGGTCCTCCAAGAGATGGCCCGTGTAATGTTGCTTAGCAACAATGTCCCTAGGAACCTATGGGCCGAAGCCATCAACACGGCTTGCTATATAGGAAATAGAGTGTTCCTAAGGCCCGGTACTAGAAACACCTCTTATGAGTTATGGAAAGGCAAGAGGCCAAATGTTAGCTACTTCCACACCTTTGGGAGCAAATGCTACATTTTAAATGACCGTGATCAACTTGGCAAGTTTGATGCTAAGAGTGATGAGGGTATCTTTATTGGCTATGCCTTGAATAGTAAAGCCTATAGAGTTTTCAACTTGAAGACTCGAACCGTTATGGAATCATCGAATGTTATCATTGATGATACAAGGCTCAAGTCCAAAGACCATGAAGAGGAGGATGTTTTAGAGGATGACTCTCCTTTGGAGAGGGTTGTGGTGACTCCCAATGTTGGGACATCTAATGAAGTCACACAACCTAGTACTAGAGTTCCTAACTTGGACTCTAATGAACCCGCTCCATGGGTTAGAAGACTCCATAACAAAGAGGATGTTATTGGAGATGTTAATGAAGGTGTTAGAACTAGGCGTCAAATAGCTAATCTAATTAGCTTTACATGCTACACCTCTCAAATAGAACCCAAAAAGGTTGAAGAAGCCTTAAATGATGAATTTTGGGTTCTTGCCATGCAAGAAGAGCTAAACCAATTCGAAAGGAATGAGGTTTGGACTCTAGTTCCTACGCCTAAGACCACTAATGTCATAGGCACCAAATGGATATTTAGGAACAAATCCGATGAGGATGGCAACATAGTGCGGAACAAGGCTAGACTTGTAGCACAAGGGTACTCTCAAATTGAGGGTATCGACTTTGAGGAGACTTTTGCTCCCGTTGCCCGCTTAGAGTCCATTAGGCTTCTCTTGTCCATCTCTTGTGTGCACAAGTTCAAATTGCACCAAATGGACGTCAAGAGTGTCTTCCTCAATGGCTTCTTGCAAGAGGAAGTGTTTGTAGAACAACCCAAGGGGTTTGTGGATGCTCACCACCCCAACCATGTCTATCGCCTCAAAAAGGCTCTATATGGGTTGAAACAAGCACCGAGGGCTTGGTATGAGCGCCTCACTCAATTTCTTGTTGACAATAACTACACAAGAGGTAGTGTTGACAAGACACTATTCATCAAGAGAGACAATGATGAGCTTTTCATAGCTCAAATATATGTTGATGACATAGTGTTTGGCTCCACCAACAACACCAAAGTCCAACAATTTGTTGATGTCATGTCTCTTGAATTTGAGATGAGTCTTATTGGTGAGCTTAGTTACTTCCTAGGTTTGCAAATTAGGCAAATGCATGATGGGATTTTCATAACCCAAGCCAAATATGCTAAGAACCTAGTGAAGAAGTTTGGTTTAGAGAAAGCCAAACATTGTGATACACCCATGAGTACCACTTTGAAGCTAAGCAAGGATGCTAGTGGTAAAAGTGTGGAACAAACTCTATATCGTGGCATGATAGGTAGCTTGCTTTATTTGACCGCAAGTAGGCCCGATATATCTTTTAGTGTGGGTGTGTGTGCTAGGTACCAAGCGGATCCTAAGGAGTCCCACCTCTCTTCCGTGAAGAGGATCATTCGCTATGTAAATGGGACATCCAACTATGGGATTTGGTACTCTTTTGACACTAATGCTAGTCTTGTAGGCTTTAGTGATGCGGATTGGGCAGGAAATTGTGATGATAGGAAGAGCACATCGGGCGGTTGCTTCTTTCTAGGCAACAACTTGGTGTCTTGGTTTTGCAAGAAGCAAAACTCGATTTCCTTATCCACGGCCGAGGCCGAGTACATAGCCGCGGGGAGTGGATGCACACAACTCCTATGGATGAAGCAAATGCTAGTAGACTGCGGATTCAACCAAGGTACTCTCACTCTCTTTTGCGATAATATGAGTGCAATTAATATTTCCAAGAATCCGGTGCAACATTCTAGAACTAAGCATATTGACATCCGCCATCACTTCATTAGAGAGCTTGTTGAAAATAAATGCATAGTACTTGAACATGTAGGTACTAATGATCAACTTGCGGACCTATTTACTAAACCCTTAGATGCTACTCGATTTAAAACTCTTAGTAGATCTATTGGGATATGTCTTGTGGAGTGATGTGTTCTATGATTGACCCCATATGGGGAAACTCAAGCAAAGAGAGCTATTTTGCATTCTTGTAACTTGCAAAAAATTTGAAATAACTTATGCCTCTTCTTTTGATTGCTTGAGTAAGCTTGGTTGTACATATGTATATATGTTTTCAATTCTATAAGTGTGAACCTTGCTTGTCTACAATCCATGTCATATTTATGTTCAAACATGCATTTTTGGACTAGGAGATTTACATAGGAAGTATGATGTGAATGACCTATAGTTATCTCCATGACATGATGATTCTTTAAAAACATGCTAATGATAAATGAAAAAGCATGAAATTCATACAACATGCTCACATGAAAAGCATGAATTGATGATTGCATATTCTTAAAATGCAAAACTTGTGTGAAAGCTAATGAGACTCAAAATGAATAAAGGATCTTGTATCCGTTCAAAGGAATTTACATTCCAAATGTCTCTCTTTCTTTATTAGTTGAACATGGTTACTATCATACGGATATCTTATCCGGAAAAATCTAATAGGGTGCAAAGTCGCTCATGCCATGTTTCGCTTATAAAGTTGGATATAGTTACTCTTAAATTGAAATCAATAATCTCTATATCCTTGCTTTTCCCATGACATTGGTGAAATTGGTTTGAATTCTTATTAGAAACCTTTGTCATTTGCTTTGCCAAATACCATTGTATTTTGGACTTGAATGCTATATGTCTTGCATGCAAAGCATGTTGGATTCACACATTTTCACAAATAAATCTCCTTGTTTCTCTCAAATTAATTGAAGTGCATAAAGTGACTTATATGTATATGCAAATCTTGCATGCTTCTATCTCTCGTTGCTATGAGTGACCCGGTTGTGGACTACTCCTTTGCCTATATCATGACAAAAAGGGGGAGTAGGATATGGTAAGGGGAGTTGCAAAATATAGAAGCTATTGTGCACTTTGGGGAGAACATACATTGAGGGGGAGTAACCCGTTGAGGGGGAGCATTGCATACACATACATTTCATAATGTTGTGCCTATATTGTAAATGCAAATGCGTGTTATTGTTCTCACATGATTAATCTCACACTTTACTTGTATTGGAAATGCTAGAAACTTTATTTTCAGGGCTTGATTGGTCTACAAGAGATTGAAGACTTGAAGTTTTTACTCTCTTATCTCTTTGTAATGTAGATAATCATTGTAGTCCCGTAGTTTCTAATTCTATGTGAGGAATCAATGTGAGTGGTGGTTTTGTCACGAAATAGCCAAAGGGGGAGATTGTTAGGATTCCCGTTGTTTTTAATTGGCTTATTCGTGATCAAACCACATGTGGGGATGCTTTGTAAGGGTAGCTTAGATGTTGTTGTTATTGCTTAGGCCCTTTTGAAGACCTCACTATTGACAAGCACCAAAGGTAATATTCTAAGTGCTTACTTGTCTTGAAGAGATAGATGCACACACTCACAACTCATGCATATGTTTAATCCTTATATGTTGTGTGTCTTTTATGTGTGCCTTAATGCTCATTAACATCTCTTCTTGCATGTTAGGTTGATTGCATCTTGCATTGCCCATTGCCTCTTCATGCACATTTTTAGAATTCAAGCTTTGCATTGGGCGCTGTTCAAAGCGCTCTACAAAGCGCTGTTCGAACAGCGCCCATCACACCTGATGCAAAAAATGTGATTTAAATGCATCAGGTCTGATGCAATTTTCATGGGCGCTGTACGAGCGCTGTACAAAGCGCTGTTCGTACAGCGCCCCTCTGTTTCCTCGTGAAAACAGAGCAAGGGCGCTGTACAGGCGCTGTACAAGGGCGCTCTACGTACAGCGCCCAAGGCAAATATTGGGCAAACTTATCAAAACGACCACACTTTGTTTTGGCCCCCTATATATATGCCACTTTGACTTTAGGTCAATCACAAGAGTTCATATTCAGATTCCATACTTAGGAGATTTTTCAAAGAGAAGAAAAATTCCAAAGAACTCATTTTTAATTACTCAAACACTTGTTCCATGATCATCAATCATCATCTAGCATCATCTTAGATCATCTAGATGACATCTTGCATGGATTCTTCATCATACTTTGCTTGGTAAGCTTTTCACTAATATCTTACATATTTTGTGTTTCTCTTATCTAGCAATCTCAATTTAATTACTTGTATGTGATTTTATATTTGTTGAATACAAGATTGAGATTAGTATGATGTATGTTTGAGAAGTTGTATTGTGCTAGCATATTAGGTTTTTGTGCTTGATATTGATTAGCTAAACTAATTGACATGTCATTTAGTTTTGATATCTAGGATTGTTCTTAATTGCATATTAATCATCTTAGATAAGCATATAGGGTTTCCCTTGCTCTATGTTGCATTTTGGATATTTTCACATATTCACTTAGGGTTGTATTCTCTTCAAGAGAAGCTAAGTCTTGTGTGTAGCAATCGGGATTAGGTTGCTTAGATCGCAAGCAAAATCGGACTAGGTTCACTCATACCGGGATTAGGTAGGTGTGTGATTACTTCCGGGATTAGGTTGTAATCGTTTGCACATTTAGTGGATTCGAGGTTCGAGTGTGGCTTACTTACATAGCCCGTGGTTTTTCCCGTGAGGGTTTCCACGTAAAAATCAAGTGTTAATTTAATTTCCACACCATATTACACTTGCCTGTTTATTTTATCTTGAGGGTAATTTCGTAATTTTGACTAACACGAAAAATTGGGTAAAAAGCGTAAAATCTATTCACCCCCCCTCTAGATAGTTTTATACACACCGTGCTATAATTAGTTTCATAGCGATCTCAATTAATTACTTGTTTGTTATTTTGTATGCTTTGGATACAAGATTGAGATTAGTATGATGTATGTTTGAGAAGTTGTATTGTGCTAGCATATTAGGTTTTGTGCTTAATTTTGATTAGCTAAACTAATTGACATGTCATTTAGTTTTGATATCTAGGATTGTTCTTAATTGCATATTAATCATCTTAGATAAGCATATAGGGTTTCCCTTGCTCTATGTTGCATTTTGAATATTCACATATATTCACTTAGGGTTGTATTCTCTTCTAGAGAAGGTAAGTCTTGTGTGTAGCAATCGGGATTAGGTTGCTTAGATCACAAGCAAATTGGACTAGGTTCACTCATACCGGGATTAGGTAGGTGTGTGATTACTTCCGGGATTAGGTTGTAATCGTTTGCACATTTAGTGGATTCGAGGTTCGAGTGTGGCTTACTTACATAGCCCGTGGTTTTTCCCGTGAGGGTTTCCACGTAAAAATCAAGTGTTGATTTAATTTCCGCGCCATATTACACTTGCTTGTTTATATTATCTTGAGGGTAAATTCGTAATTTTGACTAACACGAAAAATTGGATAAAAAGCGTAAAATCTATTCACCCCCCCTCTAGATAGCTTTATACACATCGTGCTATATTTAGTTTCAGGGTCTTTTACTAATGAAAAACTTTTCGGCACTCAACTTAGAAGCTGTATGCCTCTATTTGAGTTCTTCATACTCAACCTATGGATCCATATGATCCTAGTCGTGACTCCCTTGCTCAAGCTAGAACCGAATGTTCCAACACGAGACTTTATGCCTTTGCAAGGCTTCTTAATGTGATCAAATGTATGCTTATGCAAACCGTTAGTTCCTCAAAGTTTGATTGGCTTATTTCGATGACAAACCACATGTGGGGTTTGATGTAAGGGTAGCTTAGGCATTTGATTGTTGGTGCTCATGCACAACGAAGGCCCTCTCAAGACCTCTAGAGACGAAGCACAACAAAGGTAAAATACTTGTGCTTACTTGCTTTGAAGAGATCTAGTTGCACACACACATAACTCATGCATATCTCTACTCCTTGTTTATTGTGTGTTTCTTGTTTTGCTCTCATGTGTTTATCTTGAAAGTATACAAACGTAGTTAATAGCTTAAAGCATACCTAGGAGGGGGGGGGGGGGG
>JAUESC010000135.1:0-21000 GCA_030490815.1 Acer saccharum
ACATCATCCCTTACGTTGAACCACCTCATCCTGAGCCCATTTTTCTCTACTCCGTCGGAGGAGTTCAGTTTACACCCCTAGACTTCAGTGACGATGACTTTTTCATGTAGGCGGATTGGTACGCCGCATGAAATTTTTGTGGGTGGAGCATTATTCCGCATTTTTGTATACCCGTTACTTTACTTTTGGGTTTATAGTATTGCCTTTTTATTATATATCTATATTGCCTACTTGCATATATTTTCTTAGTTAGTAACATGTTTAGATCTAAGTTTGGGCACTTGTATGATTGATTAGTGCTTAGGATTTTTGAAAATGGTGTGCATGACAAATCAAATATCATGTTTGTACATATGGTTCCCTTTTTGGCATGGATTGATAAGTTGTTTGTTGGCCAAGCAACCAAACCAAGGAACTTTTTATTGTCCTCTGTGTGCAAACTTGGGGACAAGTCCAGTTTAGGTTTGGGGGTGTGGGCACAGTTACACTTTGTCAATCCTCACATGATAGTAAATATGTATATATTGTTGCCTTAGTTTAAATGGTGTATGTTAGGATTCCCGTGTTTTTAATTGGCTTATTTCGTGATCAAACCATAATTGGGGATCCTTTGTAAGGGTAGTTTAGATGTTGTTATAAGTGCTTTAGGCCCTTTGAAGACCTCATTATTGACAAGCACCAAAGGTAATATTCAAGTGCTTTCTTGTCTTGAAGAGATAGTTGCACACACTCACAACTCATGCATATGTTTAATCTTTGTTTTTGTGTTTCTTTTTGTTGTGCATAAATGCTTATTTACATCTCTTCTTGCTTGATTTAATGATTGCATCTTGTGTTTATAACATCATAGCATTTAGGCTTTTAGGATGCATATTGGTTGACTTTGTTCCCCTTGCATGATTGCTTGTGGGACAAAATTGAAGGCTGTGCGCTGGTCCACCAGCGCCGATCGACCAGCGCCGCTCACCGGTGCAGACGCCCAGTGGAGCGCCGCTAGTCGTGCGCTGGTGTGGACCAGCGCCGGCCACCAGCCAATCGCCCAGTGTGCGCCGCTGGACTGGCGCTAGTGGAAGCGCCTGTCGTCCAGCGCTCAAGCCAAAATTGGCTTGTGCGCTGGTCCTGCGCTGGTCCACCAGCGCATAGAGCATTTTTCTGGCGAAATTTCAAAACGACCTCACTTCACTTATGCCTCTATATATATGCTAACTTGATTTTAGGTCACTAAAAGAGTTCTTATTCATGCTTCATACTTAGGATATTTTTCAAGAGAAGAAAATACACAAAGAACTCATTTTTAATTACTCAAACATTTCATGATCATCAATCATCATCTAGCATCATTTAGATCATCTAGATGTCATCTAGCATGGATTCTTCATCATACTTTGCTTGGTAAGCTTTTCACTAATATCTTACATATTTTGTGTTTCTCTTATCTAGCAATCTCAATTAATTACTTGTTTGTTATTTTGTATGCTTTGGATACAAGATTGAGATTAGTATGATGTATGTTTGAGAAGTTGTATTGTGCTAGCATATTAGGTTTTGTGCTTAATATTGATTAGCTAAACTAATTGACATGTCATTTAGTTTTGATATCTAGGATTGTTCTTAATTGCATATTAATCATCTTAGATACGCATATAGGGTTTCCCTTGCTCTATGTTGCATTTTGGATATTTTCACATATTCACTTAGGGTTGTATTCTCTTCAAGAGAAGCTAAGTCTTGTGTGTAGCAATCGGGATTAGGTTGCTTAGATCGCAAGCAAATCGGACTAGGTTCACTCATACCGGGATTAGGTAGGTGTGTGATTACTTCCGGGATTAGGTTGTAATCGTTTGCACATTTAGTGGATTCGAGGTTCGAGTGTGGCTTACTTATATAGCCCGTGGTTTTTCCCGTGAGGGTTTCCACGTAAAAATCAAGTGTTAATTTAATTTCCGCACCATATTACACTTGCTTGTTTATTTTATCTTGAGGGTAATTTCGTAATTTTGACTAACACGAAAAATTGGGTAAAAAGCGTAAAATCTATTCACCCCCCCTCTAGATAGTTTTATACACACCGTGCTATAATTAGTTTCAATTGGTATCAGAGCGGGTTCCTAGACATACATAGGTGATCCTTGCTTATTTTGGTGTGTTTTGCATTTTGTGTGATTTTTGATCATTCATACATTTGCATTCATTTCATTCATTCATAAACACTATGAGTGGAAACGGTGGAAACGGTGGTAGCAACGAAGGTGCTTCTAGCACAAGGCCTCCACTTCTTACCGGATTAAACTATTCCCAATGGAAAGGGAAGATGGAATCCTACATATGCCAAATTCATGACCGTGCATGGATGGCGGTGGAAGACGGATATGATCTCCCTATGATGACTCCCGCGGGTGGAGGAGAAGATGTTTTGAAGCCTAAGGCGCAATGGAACGCGCAAGAGTTTGATGCTTCAAAGTGGAATAGGAAGGCGTTGCATGCCATCTTGTGTGCCATGGACGAAAATCAATACAAGTTGATTCAAAATACTAGGATAGCTAAGGAGGCTTGGGACATCCTAGAGATTGCACATGAGGGAACCGAAGTGGTGAAGGACTCCAAGCTTCAAGTCCTCCAAACTCAATTCGAGACGCTTAAGATGGAGGAGAATGAGTGCTTCAACGACTTCGAGATCAAGTTGATGGATATAGTCAACCAAAGCCATCAACTTGGTGATCCATATTCGGATAGGAGAATCAAGCAAAAGATTATGAGATCTCTACCCGATAGGTTTGAATCGAAGGTGACGGCTTTAGAAGAAAATAGTGGTTATAAGGATATGAAGCCGAGTGAGGTGATTGGGAGACTTCTAGCTTATGAGTCTAGGAAGGGGCCTATCTCCACACCCACTAAAAAGCAAAAAGGAATTGCTTTAAAAACCTCCAAGGATGAAAAGGAGGAAAAGAAGGTTTGACTCGGATGAAGACCTTGCCTTGTTTGTAAAAAGGTTCAACAAGGTTATGAAGTTTAGAAGAAAGAACTTTGGATCAAAAGGACAAGATTTGAAGAAAAAGGGTTCTTTCAAGAAGTTTGAACCTAGGCAAGAGAGGACCGAAAGGAAAGGGGTCCGATGTTTCGAGTGTGGTGGCATAGGTCATTTGCCCCCGATTGTGCAAATCATGTTGAGAAGAAAAAGGGGAAAGTGATGGCCGCCACTTGGAGTGGAAGTAGTGATGACTCCTATGAGGGAGATGAGTCTTCGGATGATGAAGAGCTCATGGCTAATCTCCTAGCTTTTGCCTCCTCCCATAAAAGCAAAAGTGCTAGTGAGAGAGAGGAAATGAGTCAAGAGGAAAATGACTCAAGTGAAGTAGAAAGTGACTCCTCTTCTAGTTCCAAAGAAGTTTGTGGAGCAAAAGGTGCTTGCTAAATACCATGCCGAGTTCAATGATTTAGCACTTAAAAGCACAAGAAAGATTGAGAGGTTGAGAGAAGAAAACCTTGAACTTTCGGCTCACAATGACCACTTAAGTGAACAAGTGGAAAGATTGAAGAGGAGAGAGGATAAGTTAATTGAGGAGTTAGACTTGTCCAAGAGAAGTGAAGAAGGCTTGAAGAGGGAACTTGTAGAAGCTAAAGGGTCCTTGGCTAGGATAGATTCTAGCACCAAGAAGCTTGATATTTACTTGGTGTTGGAAAGAGTCCAAGTGACAAGAGAGGTCTTGGGTATGAAGATGGCAAGAAATCTCAACCTCTAACAAGACCGTGTTGTCAAGAGCTTGAAGAAAGAAGAAACTTCACTTGTGCAACTTCCTAGAAAGAAGTTAGAAATAGGACAAAGTTCAAATGCTCAAGTGAAGATGGGGCCAAGAAGGCAACCTCAAGCTCAACCCCCTAGGGTTCCTCAAGCCAACATTTCTCCTCAAATGGCTCACAAAGGAAAGAGGCCTATCATGCAACCTCAAGCTTGGAAGCAACCTAGACCGGTTCACAACGAAGACGCATTGAACCCTTTCATCCACAAAGACAAGGACAAGGTATGATTCCTTATTTACTCCTATTTGTCACTTTTGTGGATTTGTTGGTCTTATATGACCACAATGCTTTCGCTATATAAAAATGTGCAAAACTAGAAGCATGATAGAGAAGAAAAAGAAAAGAGACATGATGCATGTTCCTAGGAATAATAATATTGATTTGCATGATCCTAGGAATAATAGGAGCACATGTACCAAAGACCACTAAGAAAGCTAAAATTGTTGCTAAGTGGATTAGAAAGAATGAAAATGTTTGCCATGTTGCACAAATAGCCTTGAAGGCAAATTCTTCCTAATTTTTGGTATTTGGTAGTGGGTGCTCTAGGCACATGACGGGAAACAAGAGTTTCTTCGAGACTCTTGTTATGGAGGAAGGTGGATATGTCACTTTTGGTGATGGATCCAAAAGAAGGTTATAGGGAAAGGATCCATTTCCGTTCCCGGTTACCCTCCTTATCCGATGCTTTATTTGTTGATGGCTTGAAAGCCAATTTAATAAGCATTTCACATCTAAGTGATGAAGGATATTCCGTCTTGTTTAGTAAAAATGATTGCTCTAATCCTAAAGCCCGATGGACAAACCTTATTGAAAGGTCATGAGATCTAGCGACAATTGCTATTGTCTTGAAGCTAGAATTAGTCTCAAACAATGTGTCCATGGATGAGCAAGTTGAGTTGTGGCATGAAAGACTTGGCCACATGAACTTTAGGATTTAAGAACCCTTGGAAAGTTCGAGTGTGTGCGTGGCCTCCCTAAGCTTGGGAAGAAAGCCAATGGTATTTGTGGACCTTGCCAACAAGGAAACAAACTAAAAGCATGCACAAAAAGGGCAAGTATCTCTCCACCAAGGAGCCCTAGAGCTTCTCCACATGGATCTCATGGGTCCTATGCAAACCGAGAGCTTAGGTGGAAAGAGATACATTTTGTTTGTGTTGATGATTTCTCTAGATTTACATGGACATATTTTCTTAGAGAAAAATCCGAAACTTTTGATAAGTTTAAAATGCTTTGTACTAAATTGCAAAATGAAATGAATTCTAACATTAGAAGCATTAAACGGATTAGAAGTGACCATGGGAGGGAGTTTGAGAATGCCTCTTTTGAAAGCTATTGTGATAGCCTAGGCATCTCCCATGAGTTTTCGCTCCTAGGACACCTCAACAAAATGGAGTTGTTGAGAGGAAGAATAGGGTCCTCCAAGAGATGGCCCGTGTGATGTTGCTTAGCAACAATGTCCCTAGGAACCTATGGGCCGAAGCCATCAACACGGCTTGCTATATAGGAAATAGAGTGTTCCTAAGGCCCGGTACTAGAAACACCTCCTATGAGTTATGGAAAGGCAAGAGGCCAAATGTTAGCTACTTCCACACTTTGGGAGCAAATGCTACATTTTAAATGACCGTGATCAACTTGGCAAGTTTGATGCTAAGAGTGATGAGGGTATCTTTATTGGCTATGCCTTGAATAGTAAGCCTATAGAGTTTTCAACTTGAAGACTCGAACCGTCATGGAATCATCAAATGTTGTCATTGATGATACAAGGCTCAAGTCCAAAAATGAGAGGAGGATGTTTTAGAGGATGACTCTCCTTTGGAGAGGGTTGTGGTGACTCCCAATGTTGGGACATCTAATGAAGTCACACAACCTAGTACTAGAGTTCCTAACTTGGACTCTAATGAACCCGCTCCATGGGTTAGAAGACTCCATAACAAAGAGGATGTTATTGGAGATGTTAATGAGGGTGTTAGAACTAGGCGTCAAATAGCTAATCTAATTAGCTTTACATGCTACACCTCTCAAATAGAACCCAAAAAGGTTGAAGAAGCCTTAAATGATGAATTTTGGGTTCTTGCCATGCAAGAAGAGCTAAACCAATTCGAAAGGAATGAGGTTTGGACTCTAGTTCCTAGGCCTAAGACCACTAATGTCATAGGCACAAATGGATATTTAGGAACAAATCCGATGAGGATGGCAACATAGTGCGGAACAAGGCTAGACTTGTAGCACAAGGGTACTCTCAAATTGAGGGTATCGACTTTGAGGAGACTTTTGCTCCCGTTGCCCGCTTAGAGTCCATTAGGCTTCTCTTGTCCATCTCTTGTGTGCACAAGTTCAAATTGCACCAAATGGACGTCAAGAGTGCCTTCCTCAATGGCTTCTTGCAAGAGGAAGTGTTTGTGAACAACCAAGGGGTTTGTGGATGCACACCACCCCAACCATGTCTATCGCCTCAAGAAGGCACTATGGGTTGAAACAAGCACCGAGGGCTTGGTATGAGCGCCTCACTCAATTTCTTGTTGACAATAACTACACAAGAGGTAGTGTTGACAAGACACTATTCATCAAGAGAGACAATGATGAGCTTTTCATAGCTCAAATATATGTTGATGACATAGTGTTTGGCTCCACCAACAACACCAAAGTCCAACAATTTGTTGATGTCATGTCTCTTGAATTTGAGATGAGTCTTGTTGGTGAGCGTTACTTCCTAGGTTTGCAAATTAGGCAAATGCATGATGGGATTTTCATAACCCAAGCCAAATATGCTAAGAACCTAGTGAAGAAGTTTGGTTTAGAGAAAGCCAAACATTGTGATACACCCATGAGTACCACTTTGAAGCTAAGCAAGGATGCTAGTGGTAAAAGTGTGGAACAAACTCTATATCGTGGCATGATAGGTAGCTTGCTTTATTTGACCGCAAGTAGGCCCGATATATCTTTTAGTGGGGTTGTGTGCTAGGTACCAAGCGGATCCTAAGGAGTCCCACCTCTCTTCCGTGAAGAGGATCATTCGCTATGTGAATGGGACATCCAACTATGGGATTTGGTACTCTTTTGACACTAATGCTAGTCTTGTAGGCTTTAGTGATGCGGATTGGGCAGGAAATTGTGATGATAGGAAGAGCACATCGGGCGGTTGCTTCTTTCTAGGCAACAACTTGGTGTCTTGGTTTTGCAAGAAGCAAAACTCGATTTCCTTGTCCACGGCCGAGGCCGAGTACATAGCCGCGGGGAGTGGATGCACACAACTCCTATGGATGAAGCAAATGCTAGTAGACTACGGATTCAACCAAGGTACTCTCACTCTCTTTGTGATAACATGAGTGCTATTAATATTTCCAAGAATCCGGTTCAACATTCTAGAACTAAGCATATTGACATCCGCCATCACTTCATTAGAGAGCTTGTTGAAAATAAATGCATAGTACTTGAACATGTAGGTACTAATGATCAACTTGCGGACTTATTTACTAAACCCTTAGATGCTACTCGATTTAAAACTCTTAGTAGATCTATTGGGATATGTCTTGTGGAGTGATGTTCTATGATTGACCCCATATGGGGAAACTCAAGCAAAGAGAGCTATTATGGTGCGGAAATTAAATAACACTTGAATTTTTACGTGGAAACCCTCACGGGAAAAACCACGGGCTATGTAAGCCACACTCGAACCTCGAATCCACTAAATGTGCAAACGATTACAACCTAATCCCGGAAGTAATCACACACCTACCTAATCCCGGTATGAGTGAACCTAGTCCAATTTGCTTGCGATCTAAGCAACCTAATCCCGATTGCTACACACAAGACTTAGCTTCTCTTGAAGAGAATACAACCCTAAGTGAATATATGAAAATATCCAAAATGCAACATAGAGCAAGGGAAACCCTATATGCTTATCTAAGATGATTAATATGCAATTAAGAGCAATCCTAGATATCAAAACTAAATGACATGTCAATTAGTTTAGCTAATCAATATCAAGCACAAAAACCTAATATGCTAGCACAATACAACTTCTCAAACATACATCATACTAATCTCAATCTTGTATTCAACAAATATAAAATCACATACAAGTAATTAAATTGAGATTGCTAGATAAGAGAAACACAAAATATGTAAGATATTAGTGAAAAGCTTACCAAGCAAAGTATGATGAAGAATCCATGCAAGATGTCATCTAGATGATCTAAGATGATGCTAGATGATGATTGATGATCATGGAAAAGGTGTTTGAGTAATTAAAAATGAGTTCTTGGAATTTTTCTTCTCTTTGAAAAATATCCTAAGTATGAAATCTGAATATGAACTCTTGTAATTGACCTAAAGTCAAAGTGGCATATATATAGGGGGCCAAAACAAAGTGTGGTCGTTTTGATAAGTTTGCCCACTATTTGCCATGGGCGCTGTACGTAGGGCGCCCTTGTACAGCGCCTGTACAGCGCCCTTGCTCTGTTTTCACGAGGAAACAGAGTGGCGCTGTACGTACAGCGCTTGTACAGCGCCACGTACAGCGCCCCAACAGCGACCCAACAGCGACCGATTAAATCGATCAGGTCTGAACAGCGCTCAATGGGCGCTGTTCGTACAGCGCTTCTGTACAGCGCTTTTGGGGGCGCCCAGTGCAAAAATGCAATCCTAAGTCTAAGCATGACAAGGCAATTGGATATGCAAGATGCAATCAAACTAACATGCAAGAAGAGATGTTAATGAGCATTAAGGCACACATAAAAGACACACAACATATAAGGATTAAACATATGCATGAGTTGTGAGTGTGTGCATCTATCTCTTCAAGACAAGTAAGCACTTAGAATATTACCTTTGGTGCTTGTCAATAGTGAGGTCTTCAAAAGGGCCTAAGCAATAACACAACATCTAAGCTACCCTTACAAAGCATCCCCACATGTGGTTTGATCACGAAATAAGCCAATTAAACACAACGGGAATCCTAACAATCTCCCCCTTTGGCTATTTCGTGACAAAACCACCACTCACATTGATTCCTCACATAGAATTAGAAACTACGGGACTACAATGATTATCTACATTACAAAGAGATAAGAAAGTAAAAACTTCAAGTCTTCAATCTCTTGTAGAACAATCAAGCCCTGAAAATAAAGTTTCTAGCATTTCCAATACAAGTAAAGTGTGAGATTAATCATGTGAGAACAATACCAAGCATTTGCATTTTTAGAATTTAGGCACAACATTAGCAAATGTATGCAATGAATGATAAATGCAATGCTCCCCCTCAAAGGGTTACTCCCCCTCAATGTATGTTCTCCCCAAAATGCACAAAAGCTTCTATATTTTGCAACTCCCCTTACCATTTCCTACTCCCCCTTTTTGTCATGATATAGGCAAAGGAGTAGTCCCCAACCGGGTCACTCAAAGCAACGAGAGATAGAAGCATGCAAGATATGCATATACATATAAGTCACTTTATGCACTTCAATTAATTTGAGAGAAACAAGGAGATTTATTTGAGAAAATGTGTGAATCCAACATGCTTTGCATACAAGACATATAGCATTCAAGTCCAAAATACAATGGTATTTGGCAAAGCAAATGACAAAGGTTTCTAATTTGAATTCAAACCAATTTCACCAATGTCATGGGAAAAGCAAGGATATAGAGATTATTGATTTCAATTTTAAGAGCAACTATATCCAACTTTATAAGCGAAACATGGCATGAGCGACTTTGCACCCTATTTGATTTTTCCGGATAAGATATCCGTATGATAGTAACCATGTTCAACTAATAAAGAAAGAGAGACATTGGAATGTAAATTCCTTTGAACGGATACAAGATCCTTTATTCATTTGAGTCTCATAGCTTTCACACAAGTTTTGCATTTTTAAGAATATGCAATCATCAATTCATGCTTTTCATGTGAGCATGTTGTATGAATTTCATGCTTTTTCATTTAGCATTAGCATGTTATTAAGAAATCATCATGTCATGGAGATAACTATAGGTCATTCACATCATACTTCCTATGTAAATCTCCTAGTCCAAAAATGCATGTTTGAACATAAATATGACATGGATTGTAGACAAGCAAGGTTCACACTTATAGAATTTGAAAGCATATATACATATGTACAACCAAGCTTACTCAAGCAATCAAAAGAAGAGGCATAAGTTATTTCAAATTTTTTGCAAGTTACATGAATGCAAAATAGCTCTCTTTGCTTGAGTTCCCCATATGGGGTCAATCATAGAACATCACTCCACAAGACATATCCCAATAGATCTACTAAGAGTTTTAAATCGAGTAGCATCTAAGGGTTTAGTAAATAAGTCCGCAAGTTGATCATTAGTACCTACATGTTCAAGTACTATGCATTTATTTTCAACAAGCTCTCTAATGAAGTGATGGCGGATGTCAATATGCTTAGTTCTAGAATGTTGAACCGGATTCTTGGAAATATTAATAGCACTCATGTTATCACAAAAGAGAGTGAGAGTACCTTGGTTGAATCCGTAGTCTACAAGCATTTGTTTCATCCATAGGAGTTGTGTGCATCCACTCCCCGCGGCTATGTACTCGGCCTCGGCCGTGGACAAGGAAATCGAGTTTTGCTTCTTGCAAAACCAAGACACCAAGTTGTTGCCTAGAAAGAAGCAACCGCCCGATGTGCTCTTCCTATCATCACAATTTCCTGCCCAATCCGCATCACTAAAGCCAACTAGACTAGCATTAGTGTCAAAAGAGTACCAAATCCCATAGTTGGATGTCCCATTCACATAGCGAATGATCCTCTTCACACAAGAGAGGTGGGACTCCTTAGGATCCGCTTGGTACCTAGCACACACACCCACACTAAAAGATATATCGGGCCTACTTGCGGTCAAGTAAAGCAAGCTACCTATCATGCCACGATATAGAGTTTGGTCCACACTTTTACCACTAGCATCCTTGCTTAGCTTCAAAGTTGTACTCATGGGTGTATCACAATGTTTGGCTTTCTCTAAACCAAACTTCTTCACTAGGTTCTTAGCATATTTGGCTTGGGTTATGAAAATCCCATCATGCATTTGCCTAATTTGCAAACCTAGGAAGTAACTAAGCTCACCAACAAGACTCATCTCAAATTCAAGAGACATGACATCAACAAATTGTTGGACTTTGGTGTTGTTGGTGGAGCCAAAAACTATATCATCAACATATATTTGAGCTATGAAAAGCTCATCATTGTCTCTCTTGATGAATAGTGTCTTGTCAACACTACCTCTTGTGTAGTTGTTGTCAACAAGAAATTGAGTGAGGCGCTCATACCAAGCCCTCGGTGCTTGTTTCAACCCATAAAGTGCCTTCTTGAGGCGATAGACATGATTGGGGTGGTGTGCATCCACAAACCCCTTAGGTTGTTCAACAAACACTTCCTCTTGCAAGAAGCCATTGAGGAAGGCACTCTTGACGTCCATTTGGTGCAATTTGAACTTGTGCACACAAGAGATGGACAAGAGAAGCCTAATGGACTCTAAGCGGGCAACGGGAGCAAAAGTCTCCTCAAAGTCGATACCCTCAATTTGAGAGTACCCTTGTGCTACAAGTCTAGCCTTGTTCCGCACTATGTTGCCATCCTCATCGGATTTGTTCCTAAATATCCATTTGGTGCCTATGACATTAGTGGTCTTAGGCCTAGGAACTAGAGTCCAAACCTCATTCCTTTCGAATTGGCTTAGCTCTTCTTGCATGGCAAGAACCCAAAATTCATCATTTAAGGCTTCTTCAACCTTTTTGGGTTCAATTTGAGAGGTGTAACATGTATAGCTAATAAGATTAGCAAGTTGGCGTCTAGTCCTAACACCCTCATTTACCTCTCCAATGATATCTTCTTTATCATGGAGTTTCCTAACCCATGGAGCGGGTTCTTTAGAGTCCAAGAGAGGAACTCTATCAATAGGTTGTGTGCCATCATTGTTGACATTAGATGTCCCAACATTAGGCGACACCACAACCTTCTCCAAAGGAGAATCATCACTAAAAATAACCTCCTCCTCATGATCATTAGACTTGAGCCTAGTATCATCAAATACGACATTGGATGATTCCATAACACTTAGAGTCTTTAAATTGAAAACTCTATAGGCTCTACTATTTAAGGCATAGCCAATAAAAATACCCTCATCACTCTTAGCATCAAACTTGCCAAGTTGATCACGGTCATTCAAAATGTAGCATTTGCTTCCAAAAGTGTGGAAGTAGCTAACATTTGGCCTCTTGCCTTTCCATAACTCATAGGAGGTGTTTCTAGTACCGGGCCTTAGGAACACTCTATTTCCTATATAGCAAGCCGTGTTAATGGCTTCGGCCCATAGGTTCCTAGGGACATTGTTGCTAAGCAACATCACACGGGCCATCTCTTGGAGGACCCTATTCTTCCTCTCAACAACTCCATTTTGTTGAGGTGTCCTAGGAGCAGAAAATTCATGGGAGATGCCTAAACCATTACAAAAGGTTTCAAAGGTGGCATTCTCAAATTCTCTCCCATGGTCACTTCTAATCCGTTTAATGCTTCTAATGTTAGAATTCATTTCATTTTGCAATTTAGTACAAAGCATTTTAAACTTATCAAAAGTTTCGGATTTTTCTCTAAGAAAATATGTCCATGTAAATCTAGAGAAATCATCAACACAAACAAAAATGTATCTCTTTCCACCCAAACTTTCGGTTTGCATGGGACCCATGAGGTCCATGTGGAGAAGCTCAAGTGGCTCCTTGGTGGTGAGATACTTACCCTTTTTGTGCATGCTTTTGGTTTGCTTTCCTTGTTGGCAAGGTCCACAAATACCATTGGCTTTCTTCCCAAGCTTAGGGAGGCCACGCACACAATTGAACTTTCCAAGGGTCCGTAGATCCCTAAAGTTCATGTGGCCAAGTCTTTCATGCCACAACTCAATTTGCTCATCCATGGACACATGATTAGATACAATTCTAGCTTCAAGACAATAGCAATTGTCGCTAGATCTCATGCCCTTCAACAAGGTTTGTCCATCGGGTTTAAGGATAGAGCAATAATCTTTAGAGAACAAGACGGAATATCCTTCATCACTAAGATGTGAAATGCTAATTAAATTGGCTTTCAAGCCATCAACAAATAAAGCATTGGATAAGGAGGGTAATCCGGGAACGGAAATGGTTCCTTTCCCTATAACATTTCTTTTGGATCCATCACCAAAAGTGACATTTCCACCTTCCTCCATAACAAGAGTCTCGAAGAAACTCTTGTTTCCCGTCATGTGCCTAGAGCACCCACTATCCAAGTACCAAAAATTAGAAGAATTTGCCTTCAAGGCTATTTGTGCAACATGGCAAACATTTTCATTCTTTCTAATCCACTTAGCAACAATTTTAGCTTTCTTAGTGGCCTTTGGTACATGTGCTCTACTATTTCTAGGATCATGCAAATCAACATTTTCATTCCTAGAAACATGCATCTTGGCTCTATTCTTTCTCTTTTCAATCATGCTTTGTTTTCTACACATTTTAATATATTGAAAGCAATTTGGTCTAATATGACCATCACAACCACAAAAGTGACAAATAGGAATGAAAAAAGGAATCATACCTCGCCTTTGAGTACGTCCATGTCTTTGTGGATATGTGGGTTCAATCCATCTTCGTTGTTGAACCGGTCTTGGTTGCTTCCAAGCTTGAGGTTGCATGATTGGTCTCTTTCCTTTGTGAGCCAATTTGGGAGGAGTGTTGGCTTGAGGAACCTTAGGAGGTTGAGCTTGAGATTTCCTTCTTGGCCCCATTTTCACTTGTGCATTAGAACTTTGTCCTATTTCTAACTTCTTCTTAGGAGGTTGCACAAATGAAGTTTCTTCATTCTTCAAGCTCTTGACAAATATGGTCTTGTTAGAGGTTGAGATTTTCTTGCCATCTTCATACCCAAGACCTCTCTTGTCACTTGGACTCTTTCCAACACCAAGTAAATGATCAAGCTTCTTGGTGCTAGAATCTATCCTAGCCAAGGACTCTTTAGCTTCTACAAGTTCCCTCTTCAAGCCTTCTTCACTTCTCTTGGACAAGTCTAACTCCTCAATTAGCTTATCCTCTCTCCTCTTCAATCTTTCCACTTGTTCACTTAAGTGGTCATTGTGAGCCGAAAGTTCAAGGTTTTCTTCTCTCAACCTCTCAATCTTTCTTGTGCTTTTAAGTGCTAAATCATTGAACTCGGCATGGTATTTAGCAAGCACCTTTTGCTCCACAAACTTCTTCTTGGAACTAGAAGAGGAGTCACTTTCTTCTTCACTAGAGTCAATTTCCTCTTGACTCAAATCTTCCTTTTCACTAGCACTTTTGCTCTTGTGAGAAGATGCAAAAGCTAGGAAGTTAGCCATGAGCTCTTCCTCACTTGAAGACTCATCCTCCTCATTGGAGTCATCACTACTCCCACTCCATGTGGCGGCCATCACTTTACCCTTCTTCCTCTCATTGTGATTCGCACATTCGGGGGCAAAGTGACCAATCCCACCACACTCAAAGCATCGACCCCTTTCCTTTCGGTCCTCTCTTGTCTAGGCTCAAACTTCTTGAAGGAACTCTTTTTCTTCAAATCTTGTCCTCTTGACCCAAATCCCTTCTTCTTCTTGAACCCCATAACCTTGTTGAACCGTTTCACAAATAAGGCAAGGTCTTCATCCGATTCATGCTTTGCCTCCTTTGCATCCTTAGATGCTTTCAAAGCTATTCCTTTAGACTTCTTAGGAGGAGTAGTGTTGCTAGGAGCCTTCCTAGACTCATATGCAAGGAGACGCCCAATTACCTCACTTGGCTTCATATCCATGTAGCCACTATTTTCTTCTATGGCCGTCACCTTTGATTCAAACCTATCGGGGAGAGATCTCATAATTTTTTGCTTGACTCTCCTATCCGAATACGGGTCTCCGAGTTGATGGCTTTGATTTACTATGTCCATCAATTTGATTTCGAAGTCGTTGAAGCATTCATCCTCTCCCATCCTAAGTAACTCAAATTGAGTTTGGAGGACTTGAAGCTTGGACTCCTTCACCACCTCGGTTCCCTCATGTGCAACTTGAAGGATGTCCCATGCCACTTTGGCAATTTGAGTATTCTGAATAAGCTTGTACTGATTCTCATCCATGGCACACATAATGGCATGCATCGCCTTCCTATTCCACTTAGAAGCCTCAAACTCTTGCGCGTTCCATTGCGCCTTAGGCTTCAAAACATCTTGTCCTCCACCCGCGGGAGTCATCATAGGGAGATCATATCCGTCTTCCACCGCCATCCATGCACGGTCATGAATTTGGCATATGTAGGATTCCATCTTCCCTTTCCATTGGGAATAGTTCAAACCGGTAAGAAGTGGAGGCCTTGTGCTAGAAGCTCCTTCGTGGCCACCACCATTTCCACCGTTTCCACTCATAGTGTTTATGAATGAATGAAATGAATGCAAATGTATGAATGATCAAAAATCACACAAAATGCAAAACACACCAAAATAAAGCAAGGATCACCTATGTATGTCTAGGAACCCGCTCTGATACCAATTGAAACTAAATATACCACGGTGTGTATAAAGCTATCTAGAGGGGGGGTGAATAGATTTTACGCTTTTTACCCAATTTTTCGTGTTAGTCAAAATTACGAAATTACCCTCAAGATAATATAAACAAGCAAGTGTAATATGGTGCGGAAATTAAATAACACTTGAATTTTTACGTGGAAACCCTCACGGGAAAAACCACGGGCTATGTAAGTAAGCCACACTCGAACCTCGAATCCACTAAATGTGCAAACGATTACAACCTAATCCCGGAAGTAATCACACACCTACCTAATCCCGGTATGAGTGAACCTAGTCCAATTTGCTTGCGATCTAAGCAACCTAATCCCGATTGCTACACACAAGACTTAGCTTCTCTTGAAGAGAATACAACCCTAAGTGAATATATGAAAATATCCAAAATGCAACATAGAGCAAGGGAAACCCTATATGCTTATCTAAGATGATTAATATGCAATTAAGAGCAATCCTAGATATCAAAACTAAATGACATGTCAATTAGTTTAGCTAATCAATATCAAGCACAAAAACCTAATATGCTAGCACAATACAACTTCTCAAACATACATCATACTAATCTCAATCTTGTATTCAACAAATATAAAATCACATACAAGTAATTAAATTGAGATTGCTAGATAAGAGAAACACAAAATATGTAAGATATTAGTGAAAAGCTTACCAAGCAAAGTATGATGAAGAATCCATGCAAGATGTCATCTAGATGATCTAAGATGATGCTAGATGATGATTGATGATCATGGAAAAGGTGTTTGAGTAATTAAAAATGAGTTCTTGGAATTTTTCTTCTCTTTGAAAAATATCCTAAGTATGAAATCTGAATATGAACTCTTGTATTGACCTAAAGTCAAAGTGGCATATATATAGGGGGCCAAAACAAAGTGTGGTCGTTTTGATAAGTTTGCCCACTATTTGCCTTGGGCGCTGTACGTAGGGCGCCCTTGTACAGCGCCTGTACAGCGCCCTTGCTCTGTTTTCACGAGGAAACAGAGTGGCGCTGTACGTACAGCGCTTTGTACAGCGCCACGTACAGCGCCCCAACAGCGACCCAACAGCGACCGATTAAATCGATCAGGTCTGAACAGCGCTCAATGGGCGCTGTTCGTACAGCGCTTCTGTACAGCGCTTTTGGGGGCGCCCAGTGCAAAAATGCAATCCTAAGTCTAAGCATGACAAGGCAATTGGATATGCAAGATGCAATCAAACTAACATGCAAGAAGAGATGTTAATGAGCATTAAGGCACACATAAAAGACACACAACATATAAGGATTAAACATATGCATGAGTTGTGAGTGTGTGCATCTATCTCTTCAAGACAAGTAAGCACTTAGAATATTACCTTTGGTGCTTGTCAATGTGAGGTCTTCAAAAGGGCCTAAGCAATAACACAACATCTAAGCTACCCTTACAAAGCATCCCCACATGTGGTTTGATCACGAAATAAGCCAATTAAACACAACGGAATCCTAACACCTAGTGAAGAAGTTTGGTCTTGAAAAAGCCAAACATTGTGACACTCCTATGAGCACTACTTTGAAGCTAAGCAAGGATGCTAGTGGAAAAAGTGTGGACCAAACCTTATATCGTGGCATGATAGGGAGCTTGCTCTATTTGACCGCAAGTAGGTCCGATATATCATTTAGTGTAGGAGTTTGTGCTAGGTACCAATCCGATCCCAAGGAGTCCCATCTCTCTTCGGTTAAGAGAGTCATTCGATTTGTGAATGGGACTTCCAATTATGGGATTTGGTACTCATTTGACACTAATCCTAGTCTTGTAGGATATAGTGATGCGGATTGGGCAGGAAATTGTGATGATAGGAAGAGCACATCAGGCGGTTGCTTCTTTCTAGGCAACAACTTGGTATCTTGGTTTTGCAAGAAGCAAAACTCAATTTCCTTGTCCACGGCCGAGGCCGAGTACATAGCCGCAGGGAGTGGTTGCACACAACTCCTATGGATGAAGCAAATGCTAGTAGACTATGGATTCAATCAAGATACTCTCACTCTCTTTTGTGATAACATGAGTGCTATTAATATTTCCAAGAATCCGGTTCAACATTCTAGAACTAAGCATATTGACATCCGCCATCACTTCATTAGAGAGCTTGTTGAAAATAAATGCATAGTACTTGAACATGTAGGTACTAATGATCAACTTGCGGACTTATTTACTAAACCCTTAGATGCTACTCGATTTAAAACTCTTAGTAGATCTATTGGGATATGTCTTGTGGAGTGATGTTCTATAATTGACCCATATGGGGAACTCAAGCAAAGAGAGCTATTTTGCCTTCTTGTAACTTGCAAAAAATTTGAAATAACTTATGCCTCTTCTTTTGATTGCTTGAGTAAGCTTGGTTGTACATATGTATATATGCTTTCAAATTCTATAAGTGTGAACCTTGCTTGTTTACAATCCATGTCATATTTATGTTCAAACATGCATTTTGGACTAGGAGATTTACATAGGAAGTATGATGTGAATGACCTATAGTTATCTCCATGACATGATGATTCTTTAATAACATGCTATTGCTAAATGAAAAAGCATGAAATTCATACAACATGCTCACATGAAAAGCATGAATTGATGATTGCATATTCTTAAAAATGCAAAACTTGTGTGAAAGCTTATGAGACTCAAAATGAATAAAGGATCTTGTATCCGTTCAAAGGAATTTACATTCCAAATGTCTCTCTTTCTTTATTAGTTGAACATGGTTACTATCATACGGATATCTCATCCGGAAAAATCAAATAGGGTGCAAAGTCGCTCATGCCATGTTTCGCTTATAAAGTTGGATATAGTTACTCTTAAATTGAAATCAATAATTTCTTCATCATACTTTGCTTGGTAAGCTTTTCATCTATATCTTACATATTTTGTGTTTAATTTATCTAGCAATCTCAATTAATTACTTGATTGTTATTTTGTATGCTTTAGATACAAAATTGAGATTAGTATGATGTATGTTTGAGAAGTTGTATTGTGCTAGCATATTAGGTTTTGTGCTTGATATTGATTAGCTTAACTAATTGACATGTCATTTAGTTTTGATATCTATGATTGTTCTTAATTGCATATTAATCATCTTAGATAAGCATATAGGGTTTCCCTTGCTCTATGTTGCATTTTGGATATTTTCACATATTCACTTAGGGTTGTATTCTCTTCAAGAGAAGGTAAGTCTTGTGTGTAGCAATCGAGATTAGGTTGCTTAGATCACAAGCAAATTGGACTAGGTTCACTCATACCGGGATTAGGTAAGCGTGTGATTACTTCCGGGATTAGGTTGTAATCGTTTGCACATTTAGTGGATTCGAGGTTCGAGTGTGGCTTACTTACATAGCCCGTGGTTTTTTCCCGTGAGGGTTTCCACGTAAAAATCAAGTGTTGATTTAATTTCCACACCATATTACACTTGCTTGTTTATATTATCTTGAGGGTAAATTCGTAATTTTGACTAACACGAAAAATTGGGTAAAAAGCGTAAAATCTATTCAACACCCCCCCCCCCCCCCCCCCCCCCTCTAGATAGCTTTATACACACCGTGCTATATTTAGTTTCATTATTCTTTTTATTGACTAAATAAAAGACTTTCCTATTTGATTAAATAAATAAAACTTATTATTTATTTTCTTACCAAATAAGTCTTTTACCTTTAGTATACTACTACCAATAGTATAACTCTAGGAAATATATTTCCTGATCAGAAAAAGATTTTGTTTCTTAATTAAATAATTAATTCTCATTTAATCAAACAATAAAATAAAATAATATTTTTGACTAATTAATTAGCCTTGCCACCCACACCTTGTATATATGGGCTCAATATTATTTTCTTATTTTATTTAATCCATTAGACTTTAATTAAAAAGCCCACATGTGAACCAGACCCATTCTTACTAAAAGAAACAAGCCCACATGCCTTTCATTAATATATTAATATAATTGATCAGCCAATTAAATAAATAATGTGCAAATTATATTCTTAATATATTAAATGCAATTCTAAATGGACCCATAAATTGGTCCGGTAGAATATATCAAGTGATCCATGCAAGTCCGTGTGGATTAGGGATCTTGGCGGGCTATCTAAATTTAAGTTTCAATAGACATAACCTAATCACAATCAACAAATGATTCACTTAGGTCCGATCCATTAATTTTAACTCATTCCACTAAAGAGCTAAAATTGAACTCTTAAATAAAGATAGAATAAGAAGATGTTCCTCATTCATACCCTAGACAATCATATTGGAGATAGTGTATCCTCGTGATTAATATCAGTAATCGCCAAGAGTTCATAGACTGCCTATAACTCTCCAAGTTACCATATTTACTCGTATGACCACGTTTTAAACTTGGATATTTTGACTTGTCCAGAAGCCATGTTTTCAATAGTCACTATCGAAAACTCAACGTTGAGATTTAATATCCAATTACCTCAAAACATCCATATGATGATATTATACTCTGTTAGGTTGATAATTAGTGTTGGCATTAATTCCATATCAAAACGTGTTTAACTTGTAATCTTTAGTGGTTAGTAATTGAAGAATTTCGAAGACGAAGGATGTCTCAACCACAATTCGTTCAAGTTGCCGGCTTTTAAGAGATTTGGGCATTATCGGTCTACAAAGGTATTCAAAGTCCTCTTATCTCTTACAAGGCTAGGCACACACTCACACATATCATTCTTGTGTGTCCCTTCATGATTTAATTTCATTTACATTTCACTTTCACACACTTGGCAAAATATGCTCATGCATTCATATTTAGTTAATAAACTTTGTGTTTTGCATTTTCTAGGACTATGTACGGAAACAAGCATATGTGTGTGTATTTGTGTTTGTATGTCTCCATATTTTGTCTTTAGGACTTGAACATGTTCTTATTCAATGCCTTATTGAGTTCCGGTCGTTTCAGTTACTCATTCATAAGGTTTCGAGTCCAAACAAGTTGACTATGCTACTTTACGTTCTCTTTCGTTGAGTTGACTTCATCGATGATTTCCGAGATGATTTCTCAACCGTTTTTCAAAGTTGTATAGTCTTTTTCATGCGTGAGAGAGTCACGGTTCGTAATCCAAAAACAGATTCAAATTCGGAGTTCGGACGCCCAAGATACGGGCCGACAAACCGAGGGAGCGCGCGAGAGGACAGCCCAGGCCGTGGGCCACATGGGCTGGCCGTGGTTGAGGCCGTGGGCCCCACGGCCTGGAGCAGCCTCTGCTCCCGTGTGGGCCACGCGCTTCCCATGGCTAGAGGGTGACGTGGCACCACCTGGTTGGCCGAAATCTGCCCTCTCTCTCTCCTATTTCTTCCCTCTCTCTCTCCATTTTGAATTTAGTTGAAGAAATTTTCAGTTTTCCCGATATACATTCTCTCCAATTTTTCCAAACTTCAAAACACCATATCTTCCTCATCCGGAGTCGGATTTGAGTGATTCAAGTTGGAGAGTGTTCGTATTTGAGTCCTCTAACATCTACAACTAGTTTGGTGGCTGTTTGATTGTGATTTTCAGTGGTTGGACACTGATTTCCGAACTAGCTGCAGAATCCGAGGTATGAGTCTCAACTTTGAGATTTCTTGTTATTTGACTTTCCATTTGCTTG
>JAUESC010000136.1:0-20659 GCA_030490815.1 Acer saccharum
GAATTGATAGAAGGAAATGTGTAAAGAGGTGAGGTGGGAATTGAGAGAAAATTTCCTAGATTTGGTTGTTATTTGTGATGGAAGGTAGGAGGTAAGAGAATCTAAGAGGGGTATTTATATATGGTCCAAAAGGTAGGGTTGTAACCGTCACATTTGTCGATTTGTCACGGGTCGCGGCCCGATGTTTGAGGTTTGCACGTAGCGATAATGGAGGTGACATCACTGATAGGTTCTTCGATGGGAAAGTCACGGTCCGTTTGTAGCGACGCAAGGACCGTAGCATCTTCTGGTTTTGGTCTTCACTCCAATTGTCGCGCTATTGCGTAGCGATGCAACTGGGGTGACATCCTTTGGTTTTAACTCGCCATCTTCTTCTTTGATTTTTCACAGTGCCCCATAGCGACACCAAGGGGCGACATACTGTCTGATGTGGCAGCCTTATTTGGCGACCTTGGTAGCTACTTCCCTTTGGTCGTTCAATTCTTTCTTTCTTATGCAATTCATCCCTAATTCTTCCAAGTGTGCTCAAATGCCATTGGTTGACTAAAATACATGTACCAACTCCATTCAAGCCATTAAACACCTAATTTTTACCTAAGAACTAGCCAAAAGAGTTGGAATTAGAGGTAAAAATCATATGTATAATTGGCTTGATCACAGATAGAGATTAGTGACGATGGTGGGGTGATGAGGTGGAGAGCGAGAGACATGTTTATATATGGAATTGGAAGATAATGACATTTTAATGGAGGAAAAGCTTTCGAGTCCTCCTCTGCTACATCGTTATATAAAGAGAGAGTTGAGTGTGGAAGAAGATGAGTTGAGAGTTGAACTGGTTAGTCGTACTCGTTAGTTTTTCTTATATTATTAAATCTAAACTTTTGATATGAAAAAATCTATATGAAAGATTAGAGCAGCAATAGTAGCTGGGTGGTTTTGTTCTTCTAGTGCTTGTAATGAAAACAAACTAGAGTTTAATAAAGTTGCAATTTTTTTTTTTCAAGACAAATTCATCCAAATCAATACAATTTGTGGTAAAAGTCAACAACGTCCAACCAATCCTTACAAAAATCTAACAAAAGCTATATGGAGTATATGGGATTTGTGAATTCCACCAAAATCCATCACTTAAAACAAATCTATAAAACTCTAACGAATTCTAGATTGAATACCTCCAGCGCCCCCCCCCCCCCCCCCACCCCCCCCCCCCCCCCCCCCCCCCCCCCCCCCCCCCTTAAATTTTAATAACTAAGGGCAATTTGGTATTGAAAGTCCTAGAGGTGTGTTATCAATATATTAATCTAGGGGGGGGGGGTGAATAGATTTTAGCTATTATTACCCAATTTTCGCATACAAGTCAATATTACGAAAATGACCCTACTAGTCAAAAATACAAGCAAGTGTAATATAGTGCGGAATTAAAAATGACACTTGATGTATACGTGGAAACCCAACCACTGGGAAAAACCACGGGCTGTATAGTGCGCCACACTCGGAACTCGAAATCACTAATTGAAATGAAGTTTACAACCTATGTAGACCTCGTCTAACAATCCGGTCTGTAACCCCTCACTTCTACCCTGCGGGCCTTTATTAGCAACCCTATTCCAATTTGCTTGAGGCCTAAGCACTCTTAGCCTCAAGTCTTAATTCTCTAAGAAGAGATTATGCAACCTATGTGAATATGTATGAATATTCAAATAACAAACAAGGCTAGGGAACCTTAGATGCTTATCTAGGATGATGAGATAATCAATTAAAATCAATCCTAGATATCAAGTGCTAAATGACATGTCATAATAGCTTAGATAAACATAGATTATAAAAACCTAGATATCTATCACAATACAACACTCAATCAATTCATCACAATTAATTCTCTAATCTTGTATTTATCATATGATCAAAACATACAAGTAAATTAAAGAGAATAGCTTGATAATAAAAATAATCAAATAAGATGAACTTAATCAAAATCTTACCAAGCAAGTTGTGATGATGCAAATCCAATCATGGATGCATTCTATATAGTAATAGAAGATGCAATATGAAATATGATGCAAAAGGGATTTGATTTGAGTGGTTAAAGGTGAGTTCTTGATTTGATTTTCTCTCAAATCTCTCTTTCTCTCTCAAGAATATGGAGCCTCTCTCTTAGGGTTTGATTTTGTGGCACAGCCCTTAAAATGATGAGAAAGATATGTATTTATAATGCCCAAGTGAAACTATGTCGTTTTGGAAGAAATGGAAAAAATATGGGCATTTTCGCGGTACTCGCGTCAGTGCAGCGACTCAAGATTCGAGAGCTTCGAAACATGACCAAACGACATCGAAACCTTTCGTATGATATATCGTTGGAAAGGTATGGAAGTCTACTTTCTACTCGTTTTTATAGAATGACATTTCGATGTCTGTAGAAAAAGTTATGGTCAATTGAGTGACCAAAGGTCAGAAACGGACAACAACAGAGTTGCCCTGTTTTGGTTGTAACTTTGGAGATTTTAAAACCAATCCAAACGGTCATGAAATATTACGAATAATATACCGTTGGAAAGGTATGGGTGTCTAGTTTGTACAGAAATTTTCAAAACTCATTTTGAAGCTTTGTATAAAAAGTTATGGTCACAAGACCATGCAAAGGTCAGTTTTGAAAAACATTTAAAACATTGAAATCTAATCTTTTGAAACTAGACACTTTACTCCAAACAATCAAATCAAAACTACCACTTATCCAAGAGAAGAATGAGACCTTCTCAAGTGGTCAACCATCGCGCTAAGACATGCACACCATCGTGCAAGCGCGGACGTTTCCGATCACACAAACGGAAACGAATTACACCACACTTAAGACTAATAATGAAGTGCAAGTGTGGGAAGTGAATGCATCCTAATGCCTAAACATGTCATGGCATTTCAATGAACAAGATGCAATCAAAATAAAACATGCAAGAAGAGATGTTCAAGAACATGCATGCACACATATAAAACACACAACATACAAGAATAAAATTTATGCATGAGTTGTGTGTGTGTGAAACTAATCTCTTCAAAGCAAATTAAGCACATAGAAGTTTACCTTTGGTGCTTATCAACCTTGAGGACATGAGAGGGTCTTGAGCTTGAATATCAATCACTTAAGCTACCCTTACATGCAATCCCCAATACGTGGTTTGTCCACGAAATAAGCCAATCAAGATATGGGAATCCTTACAATCTCCCCCTTTGGCTATTTCGTGACAAAACCACCACTCACATTGATTCCTCACAACAAAATAGAAACTATGGGTCTACTATGATTTTCTACTTTACAAAGAGATAATAAAATAATCTTGAAGTCTTCAATCTCAAGTAGATCAATCAATCCCTGAAAGCAAGGTTTCTATACTATCCAATACAAGTAAAAAGTGAGATGAATCAAGCGAGAGCATAAACAAGCATTTGCATTCTAAGAAATTTAAGTACAACAAACAACATCATGCAATGTTTGATGAATGCAATGCTCCCCCTCAAAGGGTTACTCCCCCTCAATGTGTTGTCTCCCCAACATGCACAATTGCCACCACAATTTGCAACACCCTTACCACCAATCTACTCCCCCTTTTTGTCATGATATAGGCAAAGGAGTAGTCCCCAACCGGGTCATTTAGCAAAGAGAGATGATAGCATTCAAGTCATTTGCATAATCATTAAATGCACTTTATGCAACTCTATCAAATGGAGAGAAACAAGGAGATTTATTTTGATAAAATGTGTGAATCAAAAATGCTTTGCATACAAGACATGTAGCATTCAAGTCCAAAATACAATGGTATTTGGCAAAGCAAATGACAAAGGTTTCTAATAAGAATTCAAACCAATTTCACCAATGTCATAAGAGAAGCAAGGATATAGAGTTTTCATTGATTTTAATTTATGAGCAACTATATCCATCTTTATAAGTCAAACATGTCATGAGCACTTTGCACCCTATTTGATTTTTCCGGGAATAAAACCCGTATGATAGTAGACATGTTCAACCAATAAAGAAAGAGAGACAATTGGAATGTAAATTCCTTTGAACGGATACAAGATCCTTTATTCATTTTGAGTCTCATTAGCTTTCACACAAGTTTTGCATTTTTAAGAATATGCAATCATCAATTCATGCTTTTCATGTGAGCATGTTATATGAATTTCATGCTTTTTCATTTGACATTAGCATGTTATAAAAGAATCATCATGTCATGGAGATAACTATAGGTCATTCAAATTTTACTTCCTATGTAAATCTCCTAGTCCAAAAATGCATGTTTGAACATAAATATGACATGGATTGTAAACAAGCAAGGTTCACACTTATTGAATAGAAAACATATACATATGTGCAACCAAGCTTACTCAAGCAATCAACAAAGAAGCATAAGATTTTTCAAATGTTTGCATGCAACAAGTATGCAATTAGCTCTCTTTGCTTGAGTTCCCCATATGGGGTCATCACCATCCTTCATCAATGAAGGTCATGAGGTCTATAGACCTCCCAAGTCCATTTGACTTGGATGAACCTATTTGAGACTTGTTAGTCTCGTAGCAAGCGGGTTCATTTTTTCTTACCACATAGATATAACTTTTTTCTTCTAGTGGTTAAGGTTCAAGAGTTCTAGAATTAATAGGATCATGAATATGAATGTTTTCCTTCCTATTAGCATGCATTCTAGCTCTTGTCATTCTCTTTTCAATCATGCTTTTGATTCTACATAATTTAATGAAATGAAAGCAATTTGGTCTAATGTGACCATTAATACCACAAAAGTGACATGTAGGGATAAATTTAGAATTCATACCATGTCCTTGTGCATGCATAGGAGCCTTCCCATGACTTTGTGGTTGAGCGGTTCTTGCTTGCTTCCTTGATCCATTTTGCATGATTGCCTCTTCCCTTGATGAATATGAGCTTGAGGGAAGTTTGGTTGAGGAACTTTTTGAGCTTGAGGTTGTCTCTTTGGAGTTCCTTCACTTGTGCACTTTTTGAACATTGTCCTAGATCAATTTTCTTCCTAGGAGTGTGCACCGGCGAGGCTTCTATCTTGCCCAAACTCTTGACAAAGACGGTCTTGGTTGGAGTAGTGATCTCCTTGCTTTCTTCATACCCAATACCTCTCTTGTCACAAGGGTTCTTTCCACCACCAAGAATGTGGTCAAGTTTCTTGGTGCTTGTAGTCATCCTAGTCAATGACTTTATAGCTTCATCAAGCTCTCTTTTCAACCCTTCTTCATTCCTCTTAGACATAGCTAGCTCATCCCTTAGCTTGTCTTCAATCTTCTTGGATGCTTCCACTTGATTACTTAAGTGGTCATTGTGTGTTGAAAGTTCTAGATTTTCATCCTCTAAAATCTTCAATTTTCTATTGTTCTTCTTCAATGAACTTTCACACTTGACTATAAAGTCATTTACATCCATTTTCTCTACACTTCCATTTGTAGAGTTAGATGAGGAGTCATCTTCACTTGAGTTATCTCCTCCACTCTCTTTCTCACTAATGGAGTCATTTCCCCATTAAGACCTTCACCATGGTCTCTTGAGTCAATGAGAGCCATATCCCAATGAGTAGCTACATTTATCTTCTCTAGAGCTACTTCTTCATTTTTTCTTCTATGGGATCACTAGTCAAGTCATTCTTACCAACAACTTTGTCATCTACACAAGTGGCCCCAAAAGCCGTGTAGTTGATGGTAAGCTCATCATCACTTGATGACTTGTCTCCTTTTCGGAGTCATCACTTTCACTCCAAGTGGTGGCCATCACTTTTGCCATCTTGTTCTTCAAGTTCCCACAATCCGGTGAGATGTGACCTATACCACCACACTCATAGCATTGGACCCCTTTTTCTCACTATGCTCTTTCCTAGGCTCAAAATTCTTGAAGGGAGCTTTTTTCTTCAAGTCTTGGCCCTTGGATCCAACGCCCTTATTCTCGAACTTGACAAACTTCTTGAATCTTCTAAGTAGCAAAGCCATGTCTTGGTCCGAGTCACCTTTTTCCTCCTTCACAACCTTGGAAGCATTCAAAGCAATTCCTTTTTGCTTTTTAGGGGTGAAATACTAGGAGCCTTCCTAGATTCATAGGCGAGGAGTCTTCCAATCACCTCGCTCGGCTTCATATCCTTATATGTGCTATTCTCCTCTAAAGCCGTCACTTTTGATTCGAACCTAGCGGGGAGAGACCTCATAATTTTCTGCTTAACTCTCCTATCCGAATAAGGATCACCGAGTTGATGGCTTTGATTGACAATATCCATCAACTTGACTTCAAAGTCATTGAAGCACTCGTCCTCCTCATTTTAAGCAACTCAAATTGCGTTTGAAGGACTTGTAGCTTGGAATCCTTAACGACATCGGTTCCCTCATGTGCAACCTAGGATATCCCATGCCTCCTTGGCTATCCTAGTGTTCTGAATCAGTTTGTACTGATTTTCATCCACTGCACATAGAAGAGCATGCCATGCCTTCCTATTCCATTTTGAAGTCTCAAACTCTTCAGGTGACCACTGGGCCTTTGGCTTGAGTACTTGTTCTCCACCATTCGTGGAGTCATCATAGGAGGTGCATACCCATCTTCAATTGCCATCCATGCCCTATCATGGATTTGGCACACATATGCCTCCATCTTGCCTTTCCATGAGGCATAATTCACACTGGTGAGGAGAGGAGGCCGTGTGCTTGAAGCACCCTCATGGTTGCCACCGTATCCACTCATTGTGTCAAATGAATGAATGAAATGTATGCAAAATGTATGAATGAGCAAAAATCACACAAATGCACAACACACCTAAAATGAGCTAGGACCACCTAGTATGTCTAGGAACCCGCTCTGATACCAATTGAAAGTCCTAGAGGTGTGTTATCAATATATTAATCTAGAGGGGGGGTGAATAGATTTTAGCTATTATTACCAATTTTCGCATACAAGTCAATATTACGAAAATGACCCTACTAGTCAAAAATACAAGCAAGTGTAATATAGTGCGGAATTAAAAATGACACTTGATGTATACGTGGAAACCCAACCACTGGGAAAAACCACGGGCTGTATAGTGCGCCACACTCGGAACTCGAAATCACTAATTGAAATGAAGTTTACAACCTATGTAGACCTCGTCTAACAATCCGGTCTGTAACCCCTCACTTCTACCCTACGGGCCTTTATTAGCAACCCTATTCCAATTTGCTTGAGGCCTAAGCACTCTTAGCCTCAGTAATTCTCTTAAGAAGAGATTATGCAACCTATGTGAATATGTATGAATATTCAAATAACAAACAAGGCTAGGGAACCTTAGATGCTTATCTAGGATGATGAGATAATCAATTAAAATCAATCCTAGATATCAAGTGCTAAATGACATGTCATAATAGCTTAGATAAACATAGATTATAAAAACCTAGATATCTATCACAATACAACACTCAATCAATTCATCACAATTAATTCTCTAATCTTGTATTTATCATATGATCAAAACATACAAGTAAATTAGAAGAGAATAGCTTGATAATAAAAATAATCAAATAAGATGAACTTAATCAAAATCTTACCAAGCAAGTTGTGATGATGCAAATCCAATCATGGATGCATTCTATATAGTAATAGAAGATGCAATATGAAATATGATGCAAAAGGGATTTGATTTGAGTGGTTAAAGGTGAGTTCTTGATTTGATTTTCTCTCAAATCTCTCTTTCTCTCTCAAGAATATGGAGCCTCTCTCTTTAGGGTTTGATTTTGTGGCACAGCCCTTAAAATGATGAGAAAGATATGTATTTATAATGCCCAAGTGAAACTATGTCGTTTTGGAAGAAATGGAAAAAATATGGGGGCATTTTCGCCGGTACTCGCGTCAGTGCAGCGATTCAAGATTCGAGAGCTTCGAAACATGACGAAAGATATCGAAACTTTGTATGATATATCGTTGGAAAGGTATGGAAGTCTACTTTCTACTTGTTTTTTAGAATGACATTTTGATGTCTGTAGAAAAAGTTATGGTCAATTGAGTGGACCAAAGGTCAGAAACCGGACAACAACAGAGTTGCCCTGTTTTGGTTGTAACTTTGGAGATTTTAAAACCAATCCAAACGGTCATGAAATATTACGAATAATATACCGTTGGAAAGGTATGGGTGTCTAGTTTGTACAGAAATTTTCAAAACTCATTTTGAAGCTTTGTATAAAAAGTTATGGTCAAGACCATGCAAAGGTCAGTTTGAAAAACATTTAAACATTGAAATTTAATCTTTGAAACTAGACTTTACTCCAAAACAATCAAATCAAAACTACCACTTATCCAAGAGAAGAAGAGAGACCTTCTCAAGTGGTCAACCATCGCGCTAAGACATGCACACCATCGTGCAAGTGCGGACTTTCCGATCACACAAACGGAAACGAATTACACCACACTTAAGACTAATAATGAAGTGCAAGTGTGGGAAGTGAATGCATCCTAATGCCTAAACATGTCAAGGTATTTCAATGAACAAGATGCAATCAAAATAAAACATGCAAGAAGAGATGTTCAAGAACATGCATGCACACATATAAAACACAACATACAAGAATAAAATTTATGCATGAGTTGTGTGTGTGTGAGACTAATCTCTTCAAAGCAAATTAAACACATAGAAGTTTACCTTTGGTGCTTATCAACCTTGAGGACATGAGAGGGTCTTGAGCTTGAATATCAATCACTTAAGCTACCCTTACATGCAACCCCCAATACGTGGTTTGCCACGAAATAAGCCAATCAAGATATGGGAATCCTTACAGGTATTTTACTATTTCAATTTTAAGTATAGGGGAGGTCTGAGTAGATAAATGCAGTTTGCTATCTAGCTGTATTTATGCCAAACGTCATGGTAGGTCAAAGAATTTACCCATTTTAATAATATATAAAAGTCTCCAATGTGGTCCAATAAATCAATACTAGATTTTATATAAATTTTTAGAGAATTACTAGATCTTTGCTGTAAAGCCCAACTATTTATTTCTCATTGGCCCATATGGCCAAGGATTATTTAGTAAAAAAAAAAAAGATAATGAGACAGATAAGCTCTATCTAAAGAGCATGCAGCTATCTGCTTGGACAGCAAAGGCAGCCTGTTATTAAAAACACAAAACAAAAAGTTGGTAAGAAGAGATAGAAGAAGAAGAAAAAACAAAAGTAAACATGAAAGAAGAGAATAGAATTAGAATCGAACCAGAAGAAAAAAAAAGGAAAAGAGAAAGAAGAAAAGGTAAGAGAAGGAGAAAGAAAGAGGAAAAGAAGTTCGTGGAGGTTCAGAGCTATTATGTGATATTTTCAAGTTTTTGGTTTTATTTCTTCTTTAATTCATAGATTCTAAATTGGTTTTGGGCAATTGTAAGGGAAGAAGAGGAAGCTGAAAAACCGAGGTACTTGGTCCGAATTAAAGCTTAAACTAAGTGTCAATGTAAAGTTTTGGTTTTATTCTTAACTTAAACCTAGTTTAAGTTTGTGTGTGTTTGAAGTGTTTGTTGGAATATCATTAAGTGTTTAATTGCCTTGATTGCTTATTGTGATGATACAGTGAATTAAAGAAAATTACTGAAGTATGTATAACATGCTATTTTAGCAATTAAAGCATATACATGCTATTTTAGCAAATGTTCAGATGAGATTATAATGTTTTATAAAGAACCATATGTGTAACCTTCCCCAGCGTCATTATTGTTGGCTTTGGGGCCGTTTTACGCATGTGAATGTTAGATGAGTCGCTTGCCCGTGTATGACAGATGTGAAATTAGTCAAAGTGGTTATGCACGTGTATGACAGAAGTTACCCCTAGCTCTGCTTATGTGTAAAGTAATTCGACGTACGTATGACAAATTTTCCTGGGTACTAGCTAGTTGGTGTAAATTGAGAATTTAAATCATACTGAATTTGATTTGAAAAAAAGATGAATATAGTTTATTAAATACAATGTTGATATGTATTTTATTTACTCAGATTTGGTTATGTTCAGGGACGGAGCCAGAAATTGTTTCTAGGGGTGTGTCATAAAAATAATGAGTTATATTAACATGTGTCTTAGAAGATATGTTAAAAGATAAAATTAATAAAAATAATGTTGATGTGTATTTATTTATGAATTGATACATTAGTAGTTAGAATACAAGTTGAGATATGGAGGTTTTTTTTTTTTTTTTTTTTTTTGACAGTATCTATCTATCCACCTATTTAGACCAGATTTTTTTGAAGCTTTTTTGTCATTGGTAGGATTTGAGCCGCTGACTTGAGAATCATTTGCCCAAACCCCAAGCTTGTCAATCTACTAATTGAGCTACGACCCTGAGGGTAATTGAGATATAGAGTTGACATGTCTAAAATTACTTTAAAAATAATATAGAAAAACCTTATGGCTCTAATTCATAATTCAATAATAGTGTTAAGAGTTAGAAATTAAACTAATTAAAATTTAAATTGTACTCCAAGTATTTTTATAACATCCAAAAACTAGTTTAATTTTTAAAAATGATACAAGTTTGTTTGGTAAAATATGTTAATAGTTAAATAAATATACGTGATATGTCTATATATGTTTGGTTGATATATTTTAATTACATAAATTAACACATTGATTATATTAAATAAATAACATCAAAAGTATGACATGGTATTAGGGTGAGATAGGTAAGATTGGAATAGAGAACAAAATTATCTGAATGAGAAAATAATATTAAGATATAATATATATTTTATAATTCGTTTTCATTTATATTAAGATACATAGAAAGAAATACTATATATAGAATCAAAGATTTTTTTTTTTTATGTGATTTGAGTGAAAAATATTAAAACTTCAGACATGAAAAACAAATTCTAAATGTATGGTTTATATAAAAAAATTGTTTAAAAAAATAACATTAGAAAACTAAAAATTAAATTAGGGGTAAAAACGTAAATATCTAAAAATTAAGATTTTATAAAAATTGACAAAGTAAAATTTGAAAATTTTGAAAACTTCAGGGGGGCAGTGGCCCCCTCTCGCTCTATGCTGGCTCCGTGCCTGGTTATGTTTATGAATTATTGGTATCTTACAGTTATATCAAGCATGGAATATTTTGAAGAATATTGAGAAAGGTTGTTTAGAAGAAAACATATATGTTTTTAACAGCTCATATTCACTCACTAGGAAATACAACTCATTCATTTACTTTTAAAATATTTTTCCAAGTAACTACTCGGTTTGTGCTGATTCTTCAGTTTTTTAGGTGGGCCACTTGATGATGTGAAGTAGAAGAATCATGCATTTTGATTATCTCATATGTTGTATATATTTTAAGCATAGCTTGTTGTGTGAAGTGAAGCTGCTATGTTTGTAGTTTTTGTATGATAACATGTATAACTCGTTTTCTACATGTTGACAGGTTTTGGTGTAAAATAGAGATATCATGTTTTGTGTAGTGAAGTTGCTATGTTTGTAGCTTTTGTATGATAACATGTAGAACTCTTTTTCTACATTTTGACAAGTTTTTGTGTAAAATAGAGCTACCATACTGAGTAGTACTCTCATATGCTCATATATAGTACTCTTGGATGCTCCTTATGTATCATTACTATGTACAGTAATATGATAAAAAGCTGCTAGTTATGCAATTACTTGTATCGTACAAAACTTCTGTTGTATAAAACAGAGTTTATGTTGTCAATCATTTATAATATATATATATATTCTTATGAGGCATATGTTTTCTATAGTATAGCTAGTAGAAAAATCTTGAATTCACATAGTGAATTGAGTACATCACAGGGCATCCCTCGTACACAAGAGAGGAGTCGAGGTGAGTCATGTCAGTCGTCGGCCCTCATTTGCCAAATGTTAGAGAATTTTCAAATTAAATTTGAATGGAAAGGATGCAACTTTCCAAAGTGGTGTTAATTTTAATTTTTGTATGAACAGATACAACCTTACAAAGAGATGTAACTCTCACACAGAGATGTTTGTGTGTTAGATTAAATTCAACAGACACTATTTTAATAATAGTTGTAATGGTCTGTGAAAAGTTGTAATGATTGGTGAAAGGGTGCATAACACTATATAAATTAGACCATGCACACCACTTGCAAAAACATCAGAAACTTATTCAGTTTACTTGAAAATTGCTCTGTATCCTCCTTATATTCTCCTCATCTAATTCTTTAATTTTATTCATTATTTTTCTTGCATAAAATTACCAATATTCTGTTAAACTGCAGTAATAGAATATTGTCTCTTGGCGGGTTTGTTATCAACAGTGTTCGTGGTTTAAATCGTTAGTGCACAACGATATTAAACAATTGAGGCTTATTGTATCTTGGAGGCACATTTGCATAACCCAGTGCATCACTCAGTTGGTTGGGGGCAAATAGTGTCTTAAGGAAAGCGACTTCTATAACGTGCCTTGAAGCCCACATTTGATATTACTGCAGTGATTTTTGTTTTCTACATACAACAATTTGGTTCAAATAATTTCATAGTGACAACGAACTTCAATAGATAAAGGTACACATTTCATATTTGAAACATATTTTTCTAACAATAAATCCATTTGTCTTTCTCCACGTGACAACTAAACACATTAACTTTTTTCATTCTCAAATCATGAGCCATAGTAGTGAGCAGTGTTTGAAAACGCGGCCGCCTAGGCCGATTAATTGGTGCAATTCAGCTAGGCGGCCGAAAACTGCAGCGAAAAGGGGAAAATCAGACCAATTCTACGGCGGCCGCCTAATCGGGCAAGGCGCTGATTAATCAGCTAAGCGGGTCAAAGCTATTGACCCTGCTAGCCAGTTAAAAAAAAAAAAAAAAAGAGAGCAAAAAATGTCATTCTTTCATTCTCTTCTTCGACCAAACAGAATATCAAACCTAATCAGAATACCAAATCGACCTAAGAAGCTTCAGTTGCCGAAAGCTGCCGTCTTCCGTCGCCGCTGTCTTCATGCCTTTTACAAGGACTTCCTAGTGTGATCATGTGAATGCAAATGATGCAAACAATAAAATCAACATAGAACATGTGATCAATACATTCTATGGTACAAATAGACCTAAACATGTGATACCACAAGTAATAAAGTCTAGATGCAAAATACAAGAATAAAACGTAAAGCATGTGAAACATCAAACACATAAGCTCAAAGTCTCATTCACACATACAACACTTGAATCAAAATATTCATGAAGTACAAGTTCAAGATGCAATCAACATACAATAAAATGCTAGAAATATGAGATTTAATCAATCAATATTCTAGCCAAAAATATAGAGCAAGGATTCAAGATATAAATCAATCAAATCCTAGATTGCTCTAAAACACAAACAAATTCAATAATCCTAGATTTCATCAATCAAAGGATTAAATCAAATCTCAAAGTCATTTATCACAAAATTGATTCAATCAAGTTACAAACAACCTAAGATGCCATTCTAATCACAATACAACTCACAGACATGTGAAAAACCTAGAATCATAGAAACTAGTCCACATTTGTCTATAAATTGACTTTCAATTAGAATGATTATGAAGCTATCTTTCTCAATAGCTTTTACCAAACATAAACATACATATAGAAGAAGAAACCCCAAGCAAATTGAAGGTTAAAAAGAAAGAAATCCCAAAGATAAGTCCAATACCTTTGATTCAAGAGCTGGTTCAGATTTCTATGTGTAACCACCAGGAAACTCGATCAAACAGCCACCAAATCACTTGGAAATGATAGAGGACTCAATTACGAACGTTCTCCAATTCGAATCACTCAAATCCGACTCCGGATGAGGGAGATATGATGTTTGGAAGATGGAAATTTCAGAGGAGAAGACTGACGGGAATATTGCAATTTTTCTTCTTGAAAATCAAATGGAGAGAGAGGAGGGAATTAAAAGGAGGAGAGAGAGGAGTTTCCGGGCCAATCAGGTGAGGCCACATCACCCCAGGCCATGGGAGGCGCGTGGGCCTCACGGGGTCAGAGAGCCCCTCTGGCCGTGGGGCCCACGGCCTCCCTCAAGGCGTGGGCCAAGTGGCCTCACGGCCACTCACCTCTCTCGCGCACTCCCTCGGTTCTTCAGCCGTATCTTAGGCATCCGAACTCCGATTTCGAATCCATTTTTGGATTACAAACCGTGAATCTCTTACGCACGACGAAGACTACACAACTTTGAAAAATGGTTGAGAAATCATGTCGGAAAATGATAATGAAGTCAACTCAACGAATGAGAACGAAAAGTAGCGTAGCTACATCGTTTGGACTCGAAACCTTATGAATGAGTAACCGAAACGACCGGAACTCAATAAGGAATCATAATAGAACATATTCAAGTCCAAATAAAAATACAGAAACATAAAAATACAAAGACACACACATAAGCTATTTCCTAGACATAGTCCTAGAACATGCAATAAGCAAAGTTTGTCAAGATAGTATAAATGCATGAGCATATATTATCAAGTATGTGAATGTGTTATATCAATGATGTTTAACTATGAAGGAACACACAAGGATGCCATGTGTGTGTGTGCCTAGCCTTGTAAGAGATATGAGGTCTTATATTACCTTTGATGATCAATGATGCACATATCTCTTTAATGCCTGCTTCTTGCAAGAATTGTGGTTGAGACATTCTTCGTCTTCTTAAATCTTCAATATATGAACCACTAAACATTACAAGAGAAACACGTTTTGATATGGAATTTATGCCAACACAAACTATAAACCTAACAATCTCCCCCTTTGGTAAATTCCATGTCAAAACCCTTAAACATATACTAAAACAATTACAAAGAAAATTTGGTTACAATGAGTACAATGAGTTACACATATAGACACAAATTATAACAACAAGTCTTGAACTTCATCTTGGTCTTCTCTTGATATCACCTAAAATAAACTTGAAAGCACAAGAATATCCAAGAGACAACACATATGGCAATATAAAATCTTAGGCAAGAAAATAAAAACATTTAAGTTCAAATGGATCATGTATGCTCCCCCTTAATACATACTATCCAACAATCATTCTTAGCCAAGATTCAACAAAAAAATATTACAAGCCATAAAGTTCAAACTTGATACCAAATATACTAAAACAAAAAGAAATAAAATGAGACTAAGCAAGCTAGATATCTCTCACATCTCTCATATTTCTCCCCTTTTTGACATGATATGAAGCCAAAGGGAAAGAGTAAGAAAATATACCTCAAGGAACTCTCAAGCCACTTGTGCCACCAAGGAAAGTAGTGCGGTGTGAGGATCTCACATATTGCTTTGTTGTAGTTGATTTTCCTTCCAACTCTTTGATCCTTTCATCTTGAACAACAAGCTTGGCACTAAGGTCTTCAATCTTTCTTTGTGACGCCTCAATCAACCTACGAGACTCTTCAACCTCATTCCTCAATTTTAAAGCCCAACTAGGAAGAGCGGGTGAGCTAGGGACATGACTAGAATCAAGAGATTCACCAAAAAGCCTAAACACATCACTAGACTTTCCCTTGTCCTTGTATGACATGGTTGCCACACGTTTCTCACTCAACTTCTCTAAAGGAGGAAGCATAAATCATCATCAAGATTCCTCACTCCTTTAGCTAAGCATAATTGAGTTATAAATCCCGGAAATGCCAATTTCTTATCCAAACGACTAGTACAAGCCGCAATCTCAATTTGTTCCACAAGCAATTCACCAAGATTTATAGGTTTGTTAGTCACCAAGGCATATACAATCTTGATTTGGTCTCTATTAAGCTCCGAAGCATTAGTAGAGCCAACAAGATTGGAGCACACAAATAAATGCCAAAATGCACTAATTTTTGTCAACTCACCTTGTCTAATATAAGCACGTTTCCCCCACACAAAATTATATCATCACATAGAGTCATACCAATTAAATCAAGGTTTTCCAAGATATCAACATCAAGGAATTCCGATTCAATGTCATCGGGCAAGTCTAAATTCATTCACCTTCCTAGCACAAACTCTAAAGACAACTTTCCTTATGTCCAAAATGGCACTAGTCACAGTAGAACTTCCTTTGTAAACATGATAAAATTCTCTAACCATGGTCTCATTAGAAACTCCTAACATGTCAATCCAAGGACCCCATTTTCTATCCATAAGCATTTTATAAACATAAGAACCATCACAAGAGTTCAAATCTATACCTCTTTCTTGAATGATCTTCTTGCTACCAAATATTCCCAAATCCTTCACATTTTTGGCTTTGGAAACCTTAGAAGAAAGTGAAGGTTTAGACTTGTCAACGGGAATAGAAAAAGTGTTACCACCAACCTTCTTCGCCTTGCCCATGATCTTGTAACACAAAAATACTAAAAACAAAAAGTGAAAGGAAACATAGAAACAAATTAGTAACCAATAAACATATACAAAGGCAAAACATTATATTCAACAAATCATCATGCATATAAGAATTTATCATAGCATCTTCATGATTTATCAAAAATAAGAATAATGCCAACAAACAACAACCTTGAAAAACATGTGAACATGTCATTAAAGAGAACAAGAATTTAGCATATTATGCTCCCCCTTGACAAGTGCCTCATCTAAAATCAAGATAGACAAATGTTCACAAAAATCACCACACAATCACATCATAAGCAATTTTATTAGATTTGCAAATAAGCTTCACATATCTAAGAGAGTTACATCAAGATTTTCAATCACTCTCATATGTCATCGAAAATTGCTAAAGTATCAAAATACTAATTAAGCAAAAGTGAGTGTGTGAAGATTTTGCTTCAAGTATATGAAAAGAAGTAGTTTGATAATCAAGCATGCAAACACTTTCAACATCTATTCATCTTAGGCCTTTCCATAAAAAGGTCAAACCGGTTATCATCCGAAATTTTGCTTATAAAGAGAATAGATATCAACATGTGAGCCTGTATGTGCATGTGCATGTGCATGTGGCTCGTCAACCCATTTCTATTTGTCAACCCAAGCTTATTTGATTATTCAACTATACTCCATAAGCCTTTTTTTATTTATTTAGGCTTGAATCAAAGATTTTTTATTTTTATTTTTTTTATGATTCAATTCAACACTTCTTTGATTTTTCTAACAAAAACATATACTCCTCATGGCGGCTTTCACTCATCACAATGGCGTAGCCCTTTCCTACATTGGGCGGCTTCACAACCAAGGTGTGTAGCCCTTTCCATGAGGGTGCTCGATGAGTTCTATGTTGCCGAAGCAAATGGATACCAACCATTGGTCATTTTTAAATGTACTAGTCCTTAGGACTTCAAGGTGTATCCAAAGCTAACATCAATCAAGCTCAACATACTTAACAAGACATACAAGAGAAGCAAAGTGCATTTTTGAAACCAAAATTTAAGGCTTAAAAGCACATGATCAAGAAGCAAGTAAAGAGACTTACTTAAGATCTTTACTTCTCAAGAGAGTAGCTATCAAAGAATATGAAGCTCACATTATTCAAAAATTAGCCATTCAACAATCATACAAATAACAACACACATCATGAATAAGATCAATGTGAACGCTTATCACCAAAAGATCTTAAACTAGCAAATGTCAAAGAGGACCATATAAACACTATACTAGTTCTCAATTATGACATGCTTCATGAATGTGATACAAACAATGAGTTGATAGATGAAAAATCAAGTAAGCAAGCAATATGATATAGAGATACCTTCGCAAGCTATTTTCATCAAATACAATGCCTTCACCCTTTTTATGAGTCCTCTTGGCTTGTAAGTTCTCATGACTATAAGTTATAGGTGTGTCGATTCCAAGAGACTAAAGACAATGTAATCCAACTCAAACAAACAAAAAAAATGACTTTCTCTAAAAGCCTTAACATTAATGTCACCATATAGATTCCAAAAAAAAACTTCTCAAAAGTTAATCAACAAATTTTGACTATCATAACAATCAATATGAGATAGCTAAGGTCATGTCAAGTTGAAAAGATACAAAGCAAACAAGCTAAGCTTCTTAACAACAACACTAGACTTAAAGCTAACTCACATGTGCAACTTACACTAATGGTAAGAGCACTCACCCTTGACAAATTTTGTCTTGGGTGGACATACACGAACATCATCAAGATTCTCTTTAACCACAATGTTGAACCTAGAGTAAAGTTCTTCCACAACTTGATTCACAATAATATCATTAATACTCTTTTTCTCAACATTGTTAGCAACACATGCATTGTCAAATTTTGAAGGATATGCATTCTTCACCTTCCGGACATTTTTAACATGCTTTGAGAGGTTATCATGCTTTCCATATTCAAAAGCTTTAGCATGCATAGAGTGAGGTCCAATCTCTCTATTCCTAGATGCATTTTCTATGTTGCAATATTCAATGAATTTATAGCACTTGGGCTTGATATGGCCTAAGGTATTGTAAAAATGACATATGGGAACAAAAGGAGAGATTTTACCTTCCGGAGTTGGAGAAGCACAAATGAGAGTTTCAATGGGTACCTTGTTCTTCAATTTGATCTTGGTCTTGGAACGTCTCTTCTTAGGAGCTATCTTGTCAACAATGACATGATCCTTGCTTTGTAGGAAGTGATGCTTCTATGAGCTTCTCCTCAACTACAAAGTCGCTTGAGCCTCCTAAAGATAAACTAGAGATGATCCTCTCCTTTTCAAGAACAATTCCCTCAACTTCTCTAAGCTTCTTAGCAAGAGCATTCTTTTCACCCAATAGCCTCCGAGTTGTTGAAACAAACTCATCCACTTGCAAATTGATCAAAACATCTTTCTCATCAACCTCTCTTAAGGCTATCTCCAATTTCTCTTCAAGACTTTTCGCCTTAGCCAAAAGATCAACATAGGTTGAATTTCCACTTAAGCACACTTTGAAAGAATTCAATGTTCTACGGTGTGTTTGATATATAAATCTAGAGGGGGGGTGAATAGATTTTATCTAATTATTACCCAATTTTAGCGTGCATGTCAATTTTATGAAAATACCCCTAGCAAGACAAAAATACATACAAGTGTAATAAGGTGCGGAAATAATAAATGACACTTGATGTTTACGTGGAAACCCTCACGGGAAAAACCACGGGCTGTTTAGTGCGCCACACTCGGACCTCGAAATCCACTAATTGAAATGAAGTTTACAACCTATGTAGACCTCGTCTAACACTCTGGTCAATAACCCCCCACTTCTACCACTCGGGCCTTTAAAAGTGGCTATAGTCCAATTTCTTATGTGACCACCTATTCCCGGTGTCCGACCTAATCCCGGTCAATCACACAAGACTTAAATCTCTCAAAAGAGATGCACAACCCTATGTGAATATGCAATGATATCCAAATATTGCAATAAGAGCTAGGGTACTCTAGATGCTTACCTAGGATTATAAGATGACAATATAATCAATCCTAGATATCACATATAGTTATATGTCATGGCATATAACTTTAGCTAAGTAAAGGATAACCAATCCTAGATACAAAGTTATCACAATACAACACTCAATCAATTCATCACAATTAATTCTCTTTTCTTGTATTTAGCATATGATCTAAAACAACAAGTAAGTTAAAAGAGATGGCTTGGTGTTTAAAATACTAAAATAAGATGAAGTTAATCAAAATCTTACCAAGCAAGTTGTGATGATGCAAACCCATACATGGATGCACTCTATATAGACATAGGAGATGCAATATGAAATTTGATGCAAAAAGGATTTGATTTGAGTGGTTAAAGGTGAGTTCTTGATTTGATTTTCTCTCAAATATCTTTCTTTGAAGTTTAGGGTTCTAAAGAGTCAAAGAACTTCTTCAGATAATGAGAAAGTAAGATATTTATAGACATCAAGAAATGGGCATGTGAAAAGACAAGTTTGCCCCTGAAACGCACCGATCGGCGGTTTCAAACTGTGGCCAGGCCACCGTTCTCAACCGTCGAATTGAACCCAAGAAGAACAGGGGAACAACGGCGGTTTCATTTGGTGATTTCGTGACCGTCGTTCCAACCGCCGAATCAAACCGAGAGATTAAATCAATCAGGTATGAAATGGCGGTTTCATTCGGCGGCTAGGCCGCCGATCATGACCGCCGATCACCAACAAAGGTGAAAACCAAGGAGAAGCCAAGGGCTTCTCCGTAGGCAGTCTTCGCGCGAAACCAAGCACTCATTAGTGCAAGCGCGGACGTTTCCGAACAATATCGGGAAACGAATTATAAAGCACATTTACACACAACAAGATATACCAACCAAAGTGCTAGTGTGTAAAGTGACATGTGAAGAGTATGCACACAAGAACAAATATGCTAAGTGTGTGTGTGCTTACTAAATCTCTTCAACGAAAATCAAGCACTAGAAATTATACCTTTGGCGTGCTTGTCCCTTGAGGTCTTGGAAGGGCCTTTGAACTTGAAGATCAATCACCTAAACTACCCTTACATAATCAACCCCATCATGTGGTTTGTCCACGAAATAAGCCAATCAAGATATGGGAATCCTAACACACTTGATGATTTGTATCAACCTCCTTGTCCAATGAATCTTGACTAACATCCTCTAAGATAGAGTGAGAGGCCATGAAAGCAACAAAGTTGCTCACCAACTCTTCTTCAATAGAAGACTCACCACTTGAGCTCTCCACATCACTAGAGTTATCATCACTCCATGTG
>JAUESC010000137.1:0-19000 GCA_030490815.1 Acer saccharum
TTCGCTATGTGAATGGGACATCCAACTATGGGATTTGGTACTCTTTTGACACTAATGCTAGTCTTGTAGGCTTTAGTGATGCGGATTGGGCAGGAAATTGTGATGATAGGAAGAGCACATCGGGCGGTTGCTTCTTTCTAGGCAACAACTTGGTGTCTTGGTTTTGCAAGAAGCAAAACTCGATTTCCTTGTCCACGGCCGAGGCCGAGTACATAGCCGCAGGGAGTGGATGCACACAACTCCTATGGATGAAGCAAATGCTTGTAGACTACGGATTTAACCAAGGTACTCTCACTCTCTTTTGTGATAACATGAATCCGGTTCAACATTCTAGAACTAAGCATATTGACATCCGCCATCACTTCATTAGAGAGCTTGTTGAAAATAAATGCATAGTACTTGAACATGTAGGTACTAATGATCAACTTGCGGACTTATTTACTAAACCCTTAGATGCTACTCGATTTAAAACTCTTAGTAGATCTATTGAAATATGTCTTGTGGAGTGATGTTCTATAATTGACCCCATATGGGGAACTCAAGCAAAGAGAGCTATTTTGCATTCTTGTATCTTGCAAAAAATTTGAAATAACTTGAAACTAAATATACCACGGTGTGTATAAAGCTATCTAGAGGGGGGGTGAATAGATTTTACGCTTTTTACCCAATTTTTCGTGTTAGTCAAAATTACGAAATTACCCTCAAGATAATATAAACAAGCAAGTGTAATATGGTGCGGAAATTAAAATAACACTTGAATTTTTACGTGGAAACCCTCACGGGAAAAAACCACGGGCTATGTAGGTAAGCCACACTCGAACCTCGAATCCACTAAATGTGCAAACGATTACAACCTAATCCCGGAAGTAATCACACACCTACCTAATCCCGGTATGAGTGAACCTAGTCCAATTTGCTTGCGATCTAAGCAACCTAATCCCGATTGCTACACACAAGACTTAGCTTCTCTTGAAGAGAATACAACCCTAAGTGAATATATGAAAATATCCAAAATGCAACATAGAGCAAGGGAAACCCTATATGCTTATCTAAGATGATTAATATGCAATTAAGAGCAATCCTAGATATCAAAACTAAATGACATGTCAATTAGTTTAGCTAATCAATATCAAGCACAAAAACCTAATATGCTAGCACAATACAACTTCTCAAACATACATCATACTAATCTCAATCTTGTATTCAACAAATATAAAATCACATACAAGTAATTAAATTGAGATTGCTAGATAAGAGAAACACAAAATATGTAAGATATTAGTGAAAAGCTTACCAAGCAAAGTATGATGAAGAATCCATGCAAGATGTCATCTAGATGATCTAAGATGATGCTAGATGATGATTGATGATCATGGAAAAGGTGTTTGAGTAATTAAAAATGAGTTCTTGGAATTTTTCTTCTCTTTGAAAAATATCCTAAGTATGAAATCTGAATATGAACTCTTGTAATTGACCTAAAGTCAAAGTGGCATATATATAGGGGGCCAAAACAAAGTGTGGTCGTTTTGATAAGTTTGCCCACTATTTGCCTTGGGCGCTGTACGTAGAGCGCCCTTGTACAGCGCCTGTACAGCGCCCTTGCTCTGTTTTCACGAGGAAACAGAGTGGCGCTGTACGTACAGCGCTTTGTACAGCGCCACGTACAGCGCCCCAACAGCGACCCAACAGCGACCGATTAAATCGATCAGGTCTGAACAGCGCTCAATGGGCGCTGTTCGTACAGCGCTTCTGTACAGCGCCTTTGGGGGCGCCCAGTGCAAAAATGCAATCCTAAGTCTAAGCATGACAAGGCAATTGGATATGCAAGATGCAATCAAACTAACATGCAAGAAGAGATGTTAATGAGCATTAAGGCACACATAAAAGACACACAACATATAAGGATTAAACATATGCATGAGTTGTGAGTGTGTGCATCTATCTCTTCAAGACAAGTAAGCACTTAGAATATTACCTTTGGTGCTTGTCAATAGTGAGGTCTTCAAAAGGGCCTAAGCAATAACACAACATCTAAGCTACCCTTACAAAGCATCCCCACATGTGGTTTGATCACGAAATAAGCCAATTAAACACAACGGGAATCCTAACAATCTCCCCCTTTGGCTATTTCGTGACAAAACCACCACTCACATTGATTCCTCACATAGAATTAGAAACTACGGGACTACAATGATTATCTACATTACAAAGAGATAAGAAAGTAAAAACTTCAAGTCTTCAATCTCTTGTAGAACAATCAAGCCCTGAAAATAAAGTTTCTAGCATTTCCAATACAAGTAAAGTGTGAGATTAATCATGTGAGAACAATACCAAGCATTTGCATTTTTAGAATTTAGGCACAACATTAGCAAATGTATGCAATGAATGATAAATGCAATGCTCCCCCTCAAAGGGTTACTCCCCCTCAATGTATGTTCTCCCCAAAATGCACAAAAGCTTCTATATTTTGCAACTCCCCTTACCATTTCCTACTCCCCCTTTTTGTCAAGATATAGGCAAAGGAGTAGTCCCCAACCGGGTCACTCATAGCAACGAGAGATAGAAGCATGCAAGATATGCATATACATATAAGTCACTTTATGCACTTCAATTAATTTGAGAGAAACAAGGAGATTTATTTGAGAAAATGTGTGAATCCAACATGCTTTGCATACAAGACATATAGCATTCAAGTCCAAAATACAATGGTATTTGGCAAAGCAAATGACAAAGGTTTCAAATAAGAATTCAAACCAATTTCACCAATGTCATGGGAAAAGCAAGGATATAGAGATTATTGATTTCAATTTTAAGAGCAACTATATCCAACTTTATAAGCGAAACATGGCATGAGCGACTTTGCACCCTATTTGATTTTTCCGGATAAGAAATCCGTATGATAGTAACCATGTTCAACTAATAAAGAAAGAGAGACATATGGAATGTAAATTCCTTTGAACGGATACAAGATCCTTTATTCATTTTGAGTCTCATTAGCTTTCACACAAGTTTTGCATTTTTAAGAATATGCAATCATCAATTCATGCTTTTCATGTGAGCATGTTGTATGAATTTCATGCTTTTTCATTTAGCATAAGCATGTTATTAAAGAATCATCATGTCATGGAGATAACTATAGGTCATTCACATCATACTTCCTAAGTAAATCTCCTAGTCCAAAAATGCATGTTTGAACATAAATATGACATGGATTGTAGACAAGCAAGGTTCACACTTATAGAATTTGAAAGCATATATACATATGTACAACCAAGCTTACTCAAGCAATCAAAAGAAGAGGCATAAGTTATTTCAAATTTTTTGCAAGTTACATGAATGCAAAATAGCTCTCTTTGCTTGAGTTCCCCATATGGGGTCAATCATAGAACATCACTCCACAAGACATATCCCAATAGATCTACTAAGAGTTTTAAATCGAGTAGCATCTAAGGGTTTAGTAAATAAGTCCGCAAGTTGATCATTAGTACCTACATGTTCAAGTACTATGCATTTATTTTCAACAAGCTCTCTAATGAAGTGATGGCGGATGTCAATATGCTTAGTTCTAGAATGTTGAACCGGATTCTTGGAAATATTAATAGCACTCATGTTATCACAAAAGAGAGTGAGAGTACCTTGGTTGAATCCGTAGTCTACAAGCATTTGTTTCATCCATAGGAGTTGTGTGCATCCACTCCCCGCGGCTATGTACTCGGCCTCGGCCGTGGACAAGGAAATCGAGTTTTGCTTCTTGCAAAACCAAGACACCAAGTTGTTGCCTAGAAAGAAGCAACCGCCCGATGTGCTCTTCCTATCATCACAATTTCCTGCCCAATCCGCATCACTAAAGCCAACTAGACTAGCATTAGTGTCAAAAGAGTACCAAATCCCATAGTTGGATGTCCCATTCACATAGCGAATGATCCTCTTCACACAAGAGAGGTGGGACTCCTTAGGATCCGCTTGGTACCTAGCACACACACCCACACTAAAAGATATATCGGGCCTACTTGCGGTCAAGTAAAGCAAGCTACCTATCATGCCACGATATAGAGTTTGGTCCACACTTTTACCACTAGCATCCTTGCTTAGCTTCAAAGTGTACTCATGGGTGTATCACAATGTTTGGCTTTCTCTAAACCAAACTTCTTCACTAGGTTCTTAGCATATTTGGCTTGGGTTATGAAAATCCCATCATGCATTTGCCTAATTTGCAAACCTAGGAAGTAACTAAGCTCACCAACAAGACTCATCTCAAATTCAAGAGACATGACATCAACAAATTGTTGGACTTTGGTGTTGTTGGTGGAGCCAAAAACTATATCATCAACATATATTTGAGCTATGAAAAGCTCATCATTGTCTCTCTTGATGAATAGTGTCTTGTCAACACTACCTCTTGTGTAGTTGTTGTCAACAAGAAATTGAGTGAGGCGCTCATACCAAGCCCTCGGTGCTTGTTTCAACCCATAAAGTGCCTTCTTGAGGCGATAGACATGATTGGGGTGGTGGCATCCACAAACCCCTTAGGTTGTTCAACAAACACTTCCTCTTGCAAGAAGCCATTGAGGAAGGCACTCTTGACGTCCATTTGGTGCAATTTGAACTTGTGCACACAAGAGATGGACAAGAGAAGCCTAATGGACTCTAAGCGGGCAACGGGAGCAAAAGTCTCCTCAAAGTCGATACCCTCAATTTGAGAGTACCCTTGTGCTACAAGTCTAGCCTTGTTCCGCACTATGTTGCCATCCTCATCGGATTTGTTCCTAAATATCCATTTGGTGCCTATGACATTAGTGGTCTTAGGCCTAGGAACTAGAGTCCAAACCTCATTCCTTTCGAATTGGCTTAGCTCTTCTTGCATGGCAAGAACCCAAAATTCATCATTTAAGGCTTCTTCAACCTTTTTGGGTTCAATTTGAGAGGTGTAACATGTATAGCTAATAAGATTAGCAAGTTGGCGTCTAGTCCTAACACCCTCATTTACCTCTCCAATGATATCTTCTTTATCATGGAGTTTCCTAACCCATGGAGCGGGTTCTTTAGAGTCCAAGAGAGGAACTCTATCAATAGGTTGTGTGCCATCATTGTTGACATTAGATGTCCCAACATTAGGCGACACCACAACCTTCTCCAAAGGAGAATCATCACTAAAAATAACCTCCTCATCATGATCATTAGACTTGAGCCTAGTATCATCAAATACGACATTGGATGATTCCATAACACTTAGAGTCTTTAAATTGAAAACTCTATAGGCTCTACTATTTAAGGCATAGCCAATAAAAATACCCTCATCACTCTTAGCATCAAACTTGCCAAGTTGATCACGGTCATTCAAAATGTAGCATTTGCTTCCAAAAGTGTGGAAGTAGCTAACATTTGGCCTCTTGCCTTTCCATAACTCATAGGAGGTGTTTCTAGTACCGGGCCTTAGGAACACTCTATTTCCTATATAGCAAGCCGTGTTAATGGCTTCGGCCCATAGGTTCCTAGGGACATTGTTGCTAAGCAACATCACACGGGCCATCTCTTGGAGGACCCTATTCTTCCTCTCAACAACTCCATTTTGTTGAGGTGTCCTAGGAGCAGAAAATTCATGGGAGATGCCTAAACCATTACAAAAGGTTTCAAAGGTGGCATTCTCAAATTCTCTCCCATGGTCACTTCTAATCCGTTTAATGCTTCTAATGTTAGAATTCATTTCATTTTGCAATTTAGTACAAAGCATTTTAAACTTATCAAAAGTTTCGGATTTTTCTCTAAGAAAATATGTCCATGTAAATCTAGAGAAATCATCAACACAAACAAAAATGTATCTCTTTCCACCCAAACTTTCGGTTTGCATGGGACCCATGAGGTCCATGTGGAGAAGCTCAAGTGGCTCCTTGGTGGTGAGATACTTACCCTTTTTGTGCATGCTTTTGGTTTGCTTTCCTTGTTGGCAAGGTCCACAAATACCATTGGCTTTCTTCCCAAGCTTAGGGAGGCCACGCACACAATTGAACTTTCCAAGGGTCCGTAGATCCCTAAAGTTCATGTGGCCAAGTCTTTCATGCCACAACTCAATTTGCTCATCCATGGACACATGATTAGATACAATTCTAGCTTCAAGACAATAGCAATTGTCGCTAGATCTCATGCCTTCAACAAGGTTTGTCCATCGGGTTTAAGGATAGAGCAATAATCTTTAGAGAACAAGACGGAATATCCTTCATCACTAAGATGTGAAATGCTAATTAAATTGGCTTTCAAGCCATCAACAAATAAAGCATTGGATAAGGAGGGTAATCCGGGAACGGAAATGGTTCCTTTCCCTAACATTTCTTTTGGATCCATCACCAAAAGTGACATTTCCACCTTCCTCCATAACAAGAGTCTCGAAGAAACTCTTGTTTCCCGTCATGTGCCTAGAGCACCCACTATCCAAGTACCAAAAATTAGAAGAATTTGCCTTCAAGGCTATTTGTGCAACATGGCAAACATTTCATTCTTTCTAATCCACTTAGCAACAATTTTAGCTTTCTTAGTGGCCTTTGGTACATGTGCTCTACTATTTCTAGGATCATGCAAATCAATATTTTCTTTCCTAGAAACATGCATCTTGGCTCTATTCTTTCTCTTTTCAATCATGCTTTGTTTTCTACACATTTTAATATATTGAAAGCAATTTGGTCTAATATGACCATCACAACCACAAAAGTGACAAATAGGAATGAAAAAAGGAATCATACCTCGCCTTTGAGTACGTCCATGTCTTTGTGGATATGTGGGTTCAATCCATCTTCGTTGTTGAACCGGTCTTGGTTGCTTCCAAGCTTGAGGTTGCATGATTGGTCTCTTTCCTTTGTGAGCCAATTTGGGAGGAGTGTTGGCTTGAGGAACCTTAGGAGGTTGAGCTTGAGTTTTCCTTCTTGGCCCCATTTTCACTTGTGCATTAGAACTTTGTCCTATTTCTAACTTTTTTAGGAGGTTGCACAAATGAAGTTTCTTCATTCTTCAAGCTCTTGACAAATAGGTCTTGTTAGAGGTTGAGATTTTCTTGCCATCTTCATACCCAAGACCTCTCTTGTCACTTGGACTCTTTCCAACACCAAGTAAATGATCAAGCTTCTTGGTGCTAGAATCTATCCTAGCCAAGGACCTTTAGCTTCTACAAGTTCCCTCTTCAAGCCTTCTTCACTTCTCTTGGACAAGTCTAACTCCTCAATTACTTATCCTCTCTCCTCTTCAATCTTTCCACTTGTTCACTTAAGTGGTCATTGTGAGCCGAAAGTTCAAGGTTTTCTTCTCTCAACCTCTCAATCTTTCTTGTGCTTTTAAGTGCTAAATCATTGAACTCGGCATGGTATTTAGCAAGCACCTTTTGCTCCACAAACTTCTTCTTGGAACTAGAAGAGGAGTCACTTTCTTCTTCACTAGAGTCAATTTCCTCTTGACTCAAATCTTCCTTTTCACTAGCACTTTTGCTCTTGTGAGAAGATGCAAAAGCTAGGAAGTTAGCCATGAGCTCTTCCTCACTTGAAGACTCATCTTCCTCATTGGAGTCATCACTACTCCCACTCCATGTGGCGGCCATCACTTTACCCTTCTTCCTCTCATTGTGATTCGCACATTCGGGGGCAAAGTGACCAATCCCACCACACTCAAAGCATCGACCCCTTTCCTTTCGGTCCTCTCTTGTCTAGGCTCAAACTTCTTGAAGGAACTCTTTTTCTTCAAATCTTGTCCTCTTGACCCAAATCCCTTCTTCTTCTTGAACCCCATAACCTTGTTGAACCGTTTCACAAATAAGGCAAGGTCTTCATCCGATTCATGCTTTGCCTCCTTTGCATCCTTAGATGCTTTCAAAGCTATTCCTTTAGACTTCTTAGGAGGAGTAGTGTTGCTAGGAGCCTTCCTAGACTCATATGCAAGGAGACGCCCAATTACCTCACTTGGCTTCATATCCATGTAGCCACTATTTTCTTCTATGGCCGTCACCTTTGATTCAAACCTATCGGGGAGAGATCTCATAATTTTTTGCTTGACTCTCCTATCCGAATACGGGTCTCCGAGTTGATGGCTTTGATTTACTATGTCCATCAATTTGATTTCGAAGTCGTTGAAGCATTCATCCTCTCCCATCCTAAGTAACTCAAATTGAGTTTGGAGGACTTGAAGCTTGGACTCCTTCACCACCTCGGTTCCCTCATGTGCAACTTGAAGGATGTCCCATGCCACTTTGGCAATTTGAGTATTCTGAATAAGCTTGTACTGATTCTCATCCATGGCACACATAATGGCATGCATCGCCTTCCTATTCCACTTAGAAGCCTCAAACTCTTGCGCGTTCCATTGCGCCTTAGGCTTCAAAACATCTTGTCCTCCACCCGCGGGTCATCATAGGGAGATCATATCCGTCTTCCACCGCCATCCATGCACGGTCATGAATTTGGCATATGTAGGATTCCATCTTCCCTTTCCATTGGGAATAGTTCAAACCGGTAAGAAGTGGAGGCCTTGTGCTAGAAGCTCCTTCGTGGCCACCACCATTTCCACCGTTTCCACTCATAGTGTTTATGAATGAATGAAATGAATGCAAATGTATAAAAATCAAACACACAATGCAAAACAAAATAAAGCAAGGATCACCTATGTATGTCTAGGAACCCGCTCTGATACCAATTGAAACTAATAATGCACGGTGTGTATAAACTATCTAGAGGGGGGGTGAATAGATTTTACGCTTTTTACCCAATTTTTCGTGTTAGTCAAAATTACGAAATTACCCTCAAGATAAATAAACAAGCAAGTGTAATATGGTGCGGAAATTAAATTGACACACTTGATTTTTACGTGGAAACCCTCACGGGAAAAACCACGGGCTATGTAAGTAAGCCACACTCGAACCTCGAATCCACTAAATGTGCAAACGATTACAACCTAATCCCGGAAGTAATCACACACCTACCTAATCCCGGTATGAGTGAACCTAGTCCATTTGCTTGCGATCTAAGCAACCTAATCCCGATTGCTACACACAAGACTTAGCTTCTCTTGAAGAGAATACAACCCTAAGTGAATATATGAAAATATCCAAAATGCAACATAGAGCAAGGGAAACCCTATATGCTTATCTAAGATGATTAATATGCAATTAAGAACAATCCTAGATATCAAAACTAAATGACATGTCAATTAGTTTAGCTAATCAATATCAAGCACAAAAACCTAATATGCTAGCACAATACAACTTCTCAAACATACATCATACTAATCTCAATCTTGTATTCAACAAATATAAAATCACATACAAGTAATTAAATTGAGATTGCTAGATAAGAGAAACACAAAATATGTAAGATATTAGTGAAAAGCTTACCAAGCAAAGTATGATGAAGAATCCATGCAAGATGTCATCTAGATGATCTAAGATGATGCTAGATGATGATTGATGATCATGGAAAAGTGTTTGAGTAATTAAAAATGAGTTCTTGGAATTTTTCTTCTCTTTGAAAAATCTCCTAAGTATGAATCTGAATATGAACTCTTGTAATTGACCTAAAGTCAAAGTGGCATATATATAGGGGGCCAAAACAAAGTGTGGTCGTTTTGATAAGTTTGCCCACTATTTGCCTGGGCGCTGTACGTAGGGCGCCATTGTACAGCGCCTGTACAGCGCCCTTGCTCTGTTTTCACGAGGAAACAGAGTGGCGCTGTACGTACAGCGCTTGTAGCGCCACGTACAGCGCCCCAACAGCGACCCAACAGCGACCGATTAAATCGATCAGGTCTGAACAGCGCTCAATGGGCGCTGTTCGTACAGCGCTTCTGTACAGCGCTTTTGGGGGCGCCCAGTGCAAAAATGCAATCCTAAGTCTAAGCATGACAAGGCAATTGGATATGCAAGATGCAATCAAACTAACATGCAAGAAGAGATGTTAATGAGCATTAAGGCACACATAAAAGACACACAACATATAAGGATTAAACATATGCATGAGTTGTGAGTGTGTGCATCTATCTCTTCAAGACAAGTAAGCACTTAGAATATTACCTTTGGTGCTTGTCAATGGAGGTCTTCAAAAGGGCCTAAGCAATAACACAACATCTAAGCTACCCTTACAAAGCATCCCCACATGTGGTTTGATCACGAAATAAGCCAATTAAACAACGGGAATCCTAACAATCTCCCCCTTTGGCTATTTCGTGACAAAACCACCACTCACATTGATTCCTCACATAGAATTAGAAACTACGGGACTACAATGATTATCTACATTACAAAGAGATAAGAAAGTAAAAACTTCAAGTCTTCAATCTCTTGTAGAACAATCAAGCCCTGAAAATAAAGTTTCTAGCATTTCCAATACAAGTAAAGTGTGAGATTAATCATGTGAGAACAATACCAAGCATTTGCATTTTTAGAATTTAGGCACAACATTAGCAAATGTATGCAATGAATGATAAATGCAATGCTCCCCCTCAAAGGGTTACTCCCCCTCAATGTATGTTCTCCCCAAAATGCACAAAAGCTTCTATATTTTGCAACTCCCCTTACCATTTCCTACTCCCCCTTTTTGTCATGATATAGGCAAAGGAGTAGTCCCCAACCGGGTCACTCAAAGCAACGAGAGATAGAAGCATGCAAGATATGCATATACATATAAGTCACTTTATGCACTTCAATTAATTTGAGAGAAACAAGGAGATTTATTTGAGAAAATGTGTGAATCCAACATGCTTTGCATACAAGACATATAGCATTCAAGTCCAAAATACAATGGTATTTGGCAAAGCAAATGACAAAGGTTTCTAATTTGAATTCAAACCAATTTCACCAATGTCATGGGAAAAGCAAGGATATAGAGATTATTGATTTCAATTTTAAGAGCAACTATATCCAACTTTATAAGCGAAACATGGCATGAGCGACTTTGCACCCTATTTGATTTTTCCGGATAAGAATCCGTATGATAGTAACCATGTTCAACTAATAAAGAAAGAGACATTGGAATGTAAATTCCTTTGAACGGATACAAGATCCTTTATTCATTTTGAGTCTCATTAGCTTTCACACAAGTTTTGCATTTTTAAGAATATGCAATCATCAATTCATGCTTTTCATGTGAGCATGTTGTATGAATTTCATGCTTTTTCATTTAGCATTAGCATGTTATTAAAGAATCATCATGTCATGGAGATAACTATAGGTCATTCACATCATACTTCCTATGTAAATCTCCTAGTCCAAAAATGCATGTTTGAACATAAATATGACATGGATTGTAGACAAGCAAGGTTCACACTTATAGAATTTGAAAGCATATATACATATGTACAACCAAGCTTACTCAAGCAATCAAAAGAAGAGGCATAAGTTATTTCAAATTTTTTGCAAGTTACATGAATGCAAAATAGCTCTCTTTGCTTGAGTTCCCCATATGGGGTCAATCATAGAACATCACTCCACAAGACATATCCCAATAGATCTACTAAGAGTTTTAAATCGAGTAGCATCTAAGGGTTTAGTAAATAAGTCCGCAAGTTGATCATTAGTACCTACATGTTCAAGTACTATGCATTTATTTTCAACAAGCTCTCTAATGAAGTGATGGCGGATGTCAATATGCTTAGTTCTAGAATGTTGAACCGGATTCTTGGAAATATTAATAGCACTCATGTTATCACAAAAGAGAGTGAGAGTACCTTGGTTGAATCCGTAGTCTACAGCATTTGTTCATCCATAGGAGTTGTGTGCATCCACTCCCCGCGGCTATGTACTCGGCCTCGGCCGTGGACAAGGAAATCGAGTTTTGCTTCTTGCAAAACCAAGACACCAAGTTGTTGCCTAGAAAGCAACCGCCCGATGTGCTCTTCCTATCATCACAATTTCCTGCCCAATCCGCATCACTAAAGCCAACTAGACTAGCATTAGTGTCAAAAGAGTACCAAATCCCATAGTTGGATGTCCCATTCACATAGCGAATGATCCTCTTCACAAAGAGGTGGGACTCCTTAGGATCCGCTTGGTACCTAGCACACACACCCACACTAAAAGATATATCGGGCCTACTTGCGGTCAATAAAGCAAGCTACCTATCATGCCACGATATAGAGTTTGTTCCACACTTTTACCACTAGCATCCTTGCTTAGCTTCAAAGTGGTACTCATGGGTGTATCACAATGTTTGGCTTTCTCTAAACCAAACTTCTTCACTAGGTTCTTAGCATATTTGGCTTGGGTTATGAAAATCCCATCATGCATTTGCCTAATTTGCAAACCTAGGAAGTAACTAAGCTCACCAACAAGACTCATCTCAAATTCAAGAGACATGACATCAACAAATTGTTGGACTTTGGTGTTGTTGGTGGAGCCAAAAACTATATCATCAACATATATTTGAGCTATGAAAAGCTCATCATTGTCTCTCTTGATGAATAGTGTCTTGTCAACACTACCTCTTGTGTAGTTGTTGTCAACAAGAAATTGAGTGAGGCGCTCATACCAAGCCCTCGGTGCTTGTTTCAACCCATAAAGTGCCTTCTTGAGGCGATAGACATGATTGGGGTGGTGTGCATCCACAAACCCCTTAGGTTGTTCAACAAACACTTCCTCTTGCAAGAAGCCATTGAGGAAGGCACTCTTGACGTCCATTTGGTGCAATTTGAACTTGTGCACACAAGAGATGGACAAGAGAAGCCTAATGGACTCTAAGCGGGCAACGGGAGCAAAAGTCTCCTCAAAGTCGATACCCTCAATTTGAGAGTACCCTTGTGCTACAAGTCTAGCCTTGTTCCGCACTATGTTGCCATCCTCATCGGATTTGTTCCTAAATATCCATTTGGTGCCTATGACATTAGTGGTCTTAGGCCTAGGAACTAGAGTCCAAACCTCATTCCTTTCGAATTGGCTTAGCTCTTCTTGCATGGCAAGAACCCAAAATTCATCATTTAAGGCTTCTTCAACCTTTTTGGGTTCAATTTGAGAGGTGTAACATGTATAGCTAATAAGATTAGCAAGTTGGCGTCTAGTCCTAACACCCTCATTTACCTCTCCAATGATATCTTCTTTATCATGGAGTTTCCTAACCCATGGAGCGGGTTCTTTAGAGTCCAAGAGAGGAACTCTATCAATAGGTTGTGTGCCATCATTGTTGACATTAGATGTCCCAACATTAGGCGACACCACAACCTTCTCCAAAGGAGAATCATCACTAAAAATAACCTCCTCATGATCATTAGACTTGAGCCTAGTATCATCAAATACGACATTGGATGATTCCATAACACTTAGAGTCTTTAAATTGAAAACTCTATAGGCTCTACTATTTAAGGCATAGCCAATAAAAATACCCTCATCACTCTTAGCATCAAACTTGCCAAGTTGATCACGGTCATTCAAAATGTAGCATTTGCTTCCAAAAGTGTGGAAGTAGCTAACATTTGGCCTCTTGCCTTTCCATAACTCATAGGAGGTGTTTCTAGTACCGGGCCTTAGGAACACTCTATTTCCTATATAGCAAGCCGTGTTAATGGCTTCGGCCCATAGGTTCCTAGGGACATTGTTGCTAAGCAACATCACACGGGCCATCTCTTGGAGGACCCTATTCTTCCTCTCAACAACTCCATTTTGTTGAGGTGTCCTAGGAGCAGAAAATTCATGGGAGATGCCTAAACCATTACAAAAGGTTTCAAAGGTGGCATTCTCAAATTCTCTCCCATGGTCACTTCTAATCCGTTTAATGCTTCTAATGTTAGAATTCATTTCATTTTGCAATTTAGTACAAAGCATTTTAAACTTATCAAAAGTTTCGGATTTTTCTCTAAGAAAATATGTCCATGTAAATCTAGAGAAATCATCAACACAAACAAAAATGTATCTCTTTCCACCCAAACTTTCGGTTTGCATGGGACCCATGAGGTCCATGTGGAGAAGCTCAAGTGGCTCCTTGGTGGTGAGATACTTACCCTTTTTGTGCATGCTTTTGGTTTGCTTTCCTTGTTGGCAAGGTCCACAAATACCATTGGCTTTCTTCCCAAGCTTAGGGAGGCCACGCACACAATTGAACTTTCCAAGGGTCCGTAGATCCCTAAAGTTCATGTGGCCAAGTCTTTCATGCCACAACTCAATTTGCTCATCCATGGACACATGATTAGATACAATTCTAGCTTCAAGACAATAGCAATTGTCGCTAGATCTCATGCCCTTCAACAAGGTTTGTCCATCGGGTTTAAGGATAGAGCAATAATCTTTAGAGAACAAGACGGAATATCCTTCATCACTAAGATGTGAAATGCTAATTAAATTGGCTTTCAAGCCATCAACAAATAAAGCATTGGATAAGGAGGGTAATCCGGGAACGGAAATGGTTCCTTTCCCTATAACATTTCTTTTGGATCCATCACCAAAAGTGACATTTCCACCTTCCTCCATAACAAGAGTCTCGAAGAAACTCTTGTTTCCCGTCATGTGCCTAGAGCACCCACTATCCAAGTACCAAAAATTAGAAGAATTTGCCTTCAAGGCTATTTGTGCAACATGGCAAACATTTTCATTCTTTCTAATCCACTTAGCAACAATTTTAGCTTTCTTAGTGGCCTTTGGTACATGTGCTCTACTATTTCTAGGATCATGCAAATCAATATTTTTTCCTAGAAACATGCATCTTGGCTCTATTCTTTCTCTTTTCAATCATGCTTTGTTTTCTACACATTTTAATATATTGAAAGCAATTTGGTCTAATATGACCATCACAACCACAAAAGTGACAAATAGGAATGAAAAAAGGAATCATACCTCGCCTTTGAGTACGTCCATGTCTTTGTGGATATGTGGGTTCAATCCATCTTCGTTGTTGAACCGGTCTTGGTTGCTTCCAAGCTTGAGGTTGCATGATTGGTCTCTTTCCTTTGTGAGCCAATTTGGGAGGAGTGTTGGCTTGAGGAACCTTAGGAGGTTGAGCTTGAGTTTCCTTCTTGGCCCCATTTTCACTTGTGCATTAGAACTTTGTCCTATTTCTAACTTTTCTTAGGAGGTTGCACAAATGAAGTTTCTTCATTCTTCAAGCTCTTGACAAATATGGTCTTGTTAGAGGTTGAGATTTTCTTGCCATCTTCATACCCAAGACCTCTCTTGTCACTTGGACTCTTTCCAACACCAAGTAAATGATCAAGCTTCTTGGTGCTAGAATCTATCCTAGCCAAGGACCCTTTAGCTTCTACAAGTTCCCTCTTCAAGCCTTCTTCCTTCTCTTGGACAAGTCTAACTCCTCAATTAACTTATCCTCTCTCCTCTTCAATCTTTCCACTTGTTCACTTAAGTGGTCATTGTGAGCCGAAAGTTCAAGGTTTTCTTCTCTCAACCTCTCAATCTTTCTTGTGCTTTTAAGTGCTAAATCATTGAACTCGGCATGGTTAGCAAGCACCTTTTGCTCCACAAACTTCTTCTTGGAACTAGAAGAGGAGTCACTTTCTTCTTCACTAGAGTCAATTTCCTCTTGACTCAAATCTTCCTTTTCACTAGCACTTTTGCTCTTGTGAGAATGCAAAAGCTAGGAAGTTAGCCATGAGCTCTTCCTCACTTGAAGACTCATCTCCTCATTGGAGTCATCACTACTCCCACTCCATGTGGCGGCCATCACTTTACCCTTCTTCCTCTCATTGTGATTCGCACATTCGGGGCAAAGTGACCAATCCCACCACACTCAAAGCATCGACCCCTTTCCTTTCGGTCCTCTCTTGTCTAGGCTCAAACTTCTTGAAGGAACTCTTTTTCTTCAAATCTTGTCCTCTTGACCCAAATCCCTTCTTCTTCTTGAACCCCATAACCTTGTTGAACCGTTTCACAAATAAGGCAAGGTCTTCATCCGATTCATGCTTTGCCTCCTTTTCATCCTTAGATGCTTTCAAAGCTATTCCTTTAGACTTCTTAGGAGGAGTAGTGTTGCTAGGAGCCTTCCTAGACTCATATGCAAGGAGACGCCCAATTACCTCACTTGGCTTCATATCCATGTAGCCACTATTTTCTTCTATGGCCGTCACCTTTGATTCAAACCTATCGGGGAGAGATCTCATAATTTTTTGCTTGACTCTCCTATCCGAATACGGGTCTCCGAGTTGATGGCTTTGATTTACTATGTCCATCAATTTGATTTCGAAGTCGTTGAAGCATTCATCCTCTCCCATCCTAAGTAACTCAAATTGAGTTTGGAGGACTTGAAGCTTGGACTCCTTCACCACCTCGGTTCCCTCATGTGCAACTTGAAGGATGTCCCATGCCACTTTGGCAATTTGAGTATTCTGAATAAGCTTGTACTGATTCTCATCCATGGCACACATAATGGCATGCATCGCCTTCCTATTCCACTTAGAAGCCTCAAACTCTTGCGCGTTCCATTGCGCCTTAGGCTTCAAAACATCTTGTCCTCCACCCGCGGGAGTCATCATAGGGAGATCATATCCGTCTTCCACCGCCATCCATGCACGGTCATGAATTTGGCATATGTAGGATTCCATCTTCCCTTTCCATTGGGAATAGTTCAAACCGGTAAGAAGTGGAGGCCTTGTGCTAGAAGCTCCTTCGTGGCCACCACCATTTCCACCGTTTCCACTCATAGTGTTTATGAATGAATGAAATGAATGCAAATGTATGAATATCAAAAATCACACAAAATGCAAACACACCAAAATAAAGCAAGGATCACCTATGTATGTCTAGGAACCCGCTCTGATACCAATTGAAACTAATATACCACGGTGTGTATAAAGCTATCTAGAGGGGGGGTGAATAGATTTTACGCTTTTTACCCAATTTTTCGTGTTAGTCAAAATTACGAAATTACCCTCAAGATAATAAACAAGCAAGTGTAATATGGTGCGGAAATTAAATAACACTTGAATTTTTACGTGGAAACCCTCACGGGAAAAACCACGGGCTATGTAAGTAAGCCACACTCGAACCTCGAATCCACTAAATGTGCAAACGATTACAACCTAATCCCGGAAGTAATCACACACCTACCTAATCCCGGTATGAGTGAACCTAGTCCAATTTGCTTGCGATCTAAGCAACCTAATCCCGATTGCTACACACAAGACTTAGCTTCTCTTGAAGAGAATACAACCCTAAGTGAATATGAAAATATCCAAAATGCAACATAGAGCAAGGGAAACCCTATATGCTTATCTAAGATGATTAATATGCAATTAAGAACAATCCTAGATATCAAAACTAAATGACATGTCAATTAGTTTAGCTAATCAATATCAAGCACAAAACCTAATATGCTAGCACAATACAACTTCTCAAACATACATCATACTAATCTCAATCTTGTATTCAACAAATATAAAATCACATACAAGTAATTAAATTGAGATTGCTAGATAAGAGAAACACAAAATATGTAAGATATTAGTGAAAAGCTTACCAAGCAAAGTATGATGAAGAATCCATGCAAGATGTCATCTAGATGATCTAAGATGATGCTAGATGATGATTGATGATCATGGAAAGTGTTTGAGTAATTAAAAATGAGTTCTTGGAATTTTTCTTCTCTTTGAAAAATATCCTAAGTATGAAATCTGAATATGAACTCTTGTAATTGACCTAAAGTCAAAGTGGCATATATATAGGGGGCCAAAACAAAGTGTGGTCGTTTTGATAAGTTTGCCCACTATTTGCCTTGGGCGCTGTACGTAGGGCGCCATTGTACAGCGCCTGTACAGCGCCCTTGCTCTGTTTTCACGAGGAAACAGAGTGCGCTGTACGTACAGCGCTCTGTACCGCGCCACGTACAGCGCCCCAACAGCGACCCAACAGCGACCGATTAAATCGATCAGGTCTGAACAGCGCTCAATGGGCGCTGTTCGTACAGCGCTTCTGTACAGCGCTTTTGGGGGCGCCAGTGCAAAAATGCAATCCTAAGTCTAAGCATGACAAGGCAATTGGATATGCAAGATGCAATCAAACTAACATGCAAGAAGAGATGTTAATGAGCATTAAGGCACACATAAAAGACACACAACATATAAGGATTAAACATATGCATGAGTTGTGAGTGTGTGCATCTATCTCTTCAAGACAAGTAAGCACTTAGAATATTACTTTGGTGCTTTCAATGTGAGGTCTTCAAAAGGGCCTAAGCAATAACACAACATCTAAGCTACCCTTACAAAGCATCCCCACATGTGGTTTGATCACGAAATAAGCCAATTAAACACACGGGAATCCTAACAGACGCACTGTGATCAGTGCACGGATCGGTCATAGAGAGGTTCATCGATTTTGATTGACAATGGAAGCTCAGCTATTCTGAGCACGGAAGTATATGACCATTGAGGCTAGATAGGAAAGACCTACAGCCATTTCCCACACCCCCTTAGAGATTTGAGGAGTTGAAGTAAGGTCGCTTGGTACGGTGAAATTACCCGTGAAGGTCGGGAAGGCTCCTTGCCAAAAAATAGTGCTACTCGACTTTGTGGTGGTGGTGGATACATTGGCCGTACAACGCCTTATTGGGCCGACCATTCTTGAATAAGCTAAGGCGTGACAGCTACCTACACCCTCATGATGAAGTTCCCGACAGAATATGGGGGTGGTGGTCAAGGGGTCACAAGAAATGGCTCGAAGAGCAAACTTGTCAGTATATAAATAGGGAAGTGTACCAAGTATACGCGGTAACAACCAAGCAGAGGTTGGTGAACCTGAAAAGCCGGCAGAAGCGCCAACGGAATTCGAGTTGGATCCCAGAGAAGAACCCGAGGCTAAGAAAGACGAGCCAACCGAAGAAGTGGCGCTAGATCTAGAGGATCCAAGTAGGACAGTAAAGGTATGGGCAATTTGGATGTACATGTCAAAGCCCAACTTGTCACACTACTAAGAGACTACAAGGATGTTTTTGGTTGGAGTCACGAAGATATGCTGGGGATAGACCCGAAGGTGATATCACATTGCCTCTCCATCAACCCGGAGTTCCGCCCAGTAAAACAGAAAAGATGACTGTTCAACCCCGAA
>JAUESC010000138.1:0-18000 GCA_030490815.1 Acer saccharum
GAACAAAATCTTTTTCTGATCAGGAAATATTTCCTGAGTTATACTATTGGTAGTAGTATACTTAAAGTAAAAGACTTATTTGGTAAGAAAATAAATAATAAGGTTTATTATTAATCAAATAAGGAAGTCTTTTATTAAGAATTAAACACTTATGAGTTGAATTAGGTGTTAACTGAAAATTGTCACCGGGGTGCAATTTCTAATTAACAAAATATAAGGGACCCAGATCCGGACAGATCGGGGTTGGCGGGATACCTAGTAGCCTGAATCCGCTGATTTTAGCAAATCTACTGGGTGTAATGAGTGTGTGTAGTAAGATAAGAAGGATTCTGATATATAGTAGAAGGCGGATTGGCCTAGGGGGAAAAAGCATCACGTAGGATCATATGTTGAAAAACCCCTAGGTAGTATCTGGTAGAGAGAGATCTTTTATATATTTATGAATAGGGCGTGCTCCGGAGAGCTTACATAAGTAGGAGAATAACACAACATAAATGCTCCAGAGAGCTTACAAATAGGCGGGCTAGGCCATTTTCTCTAATCCCTTTCTCTAATCAGTAGAAAAAAGAAGAAGAAGCAGAGATGATCCCGGTTGGGGAAGAAGCCGTAGGTCTTTTTGGGGAGCAGAAGAAGATCCCCATTCTATCGAATATCATGTCTATATAAAGGTTTTTGTTAGGATTCCCGTTGTGTTTAATTGGCTTATTTCGTGATCAAACCACATGTGGGGATGCTTTGTAAGGGTAGCTTAGATGTTGTGTTATTGCTTAGGCCCTTTTGAAGACCTCACTATTGACAAGCACCAAAGGTAATATTCTAAGTGCTTACTTGTCTTGAAGAGATAGATGCACACAACAACTCATGCATATGTTTAATCCTTATATGTTGTGTCTTTTATGTGTGCCTTAATGCTCATTAACATCTCTTCTTGCATGTTAGTTTGATTGCATCTTGCATATCCAATTGCCTTGTCATGCTTAGACTTAGGATTGCATTTTTGCACTGGGCGCCCCCAAAAGCGCTGTACAGAAGCGCTGTACGAACAGCGCCCATTGAGCGCTGTTCAGACCTGATCGATTTAATCGGTCGCTGTTGGGTCGCTGTTGGGGCGCTGTACGTGGCGCTGTACAAGCGCTGTACGTACAGCGCCACTCTGTTTCCTCGTGAAAACAGAGCAAGGGCGCTGTACAGGCGCTGTACAAGGGCGCCCTACGTACAGCGCCCAAGGCAAATAGTGGGCAAACTTATCAAAACGACCACACTTTGTTTTGGCCCCCTATATATATGCCACTTTGACTTTAGGTCAATTACAAGAGTTCATATTCAGATTTCATACTTAGGATATTTTTCAAAGAGAAGAAAAATTCCAAGAACTCATTTTTAATTACTCAAACACCTTTTCCATGATCATCAATCATCATCTAGCATCATCTTAGATCATCTAGATGACATCTTGCATGGATTCTTCATCATACTTTGCTTGGTAAGCTTTTCACTAATATCTTACATATTTTGTGTTTCTCTTATCTAGCAATCTCAATTTAATTACTTGTATGTGATTTTATATTTGTTGAATACAAGATTGAGATTAGTATGATGTATGTTTGAGAAGTTGTATTGTGCTAGCATATTAGGTTTTTGTGCTTGATATTGATTAGCTAAACTAATTGACATGTCATTTAGTTTTGATATCTAGGATTGCTCTTAATTGCATATTAATCATCTTAGATAAGCATATAGGGTTTCCCTTGCTCTATGTTGCATTTTGGATATTTTCATATATTCACTTAGGGTTGTATTCTCTTCAAGAGAAGCTAAGTCTTGTGTGTAGCAATCGGGATTAGGTTGCTTAGATCGCAAGCAAATTGGACTAGGTTCACTCATACCGGGATTAGGTAGGTGTGTGATTACTTCCGGGATTAGGTTGTAATCGTTTGCACATTTAGTGGATTCGAGGTTCGAGTGTGGCTTACTTACATAGCCCGTGGTTTTTCCCGTGAGGGTTTCCACGTAAAAATCAAGTGTTATTTAATTTCCGCACCATATTACACTTGCTTGTTTATATTATCTTGAGGGTAATTTCGTAATTTTGACTAACACGAAAAATTGGGTAAAAAGCGTAAAATCTATTCACCCCCCCTCTAGATAGCTTTATACACACCGTGGTATATTTAGTTTCAATTGGTATCAGAGCGGGTTCCTAGACATACATAGGTGATCCTTGCTTTATTTTGGTGTGTTTTGCATTTTGTGTGATTTTTGATCATTCATACATTTGCATTCATTTCATTCATTCATAAACACTATGAGTGGAAACGGTGGAAATGGTGGTGGCCACGAAGGAGCTTCTAGCACAAGGCCTCCACTTCTTACCGGTTTGAACTATTCCCAATGGAAAGGGAAGATGGAATCCTACATATGCCAAATTCATGACCGTGCATGGATGGCGGTGGAAGACGGATATGATCTCCCTATGATGACTCCCGCGGGTGGAGGACAAGATGTTTTGAAGCCTAAGGCGCAATGGAACGCGCAAGAGTTTGAGGCTTCTAAGTGGAATAGGAAGGCGATGCATGCCATTATGTGTGCCATGGATGAGAATCAGTACAAGCTTATTCAGAATACTCAAATTGCCAAAGTGGCATGGGACATCCTTCAAGTTGCACATGAGGGAACCGAGGTGGTGAAGGAGTCCAAGCTTCAAGTCCTCCAAACTCAATTTGAGTTACTTAGGATGGGAGAGGATGAATGCTTCAACGACTTCGAAATCAAATTGATGGACATAGTAAATCAAAGCCATCAACTCGGAGACCCGTATTCGGATAGGAGAGTCAAGCAAAAAATTATGAGATCTCTCCCCGATAGGTTTGAATCAAAGGTGACGGCCATAGAAGAAAATAGTGGCTACATGGATATGAAGCCAAGTGAGGTAATTGGGCGTCTCCTTGCATATGAGTCTAGGAAGGCTCCTAGCAACACTACTCCTCCTAAGAAGTCTAAAGGAATAGCTTTGAAAGCATCTAAGGATGCAAAGGAGGCAAAGCATGAATCGGATGAAGACCTTGCCTTATTTGTGAAACGGTTCAACAAGGTTATGGGGTTCAAGAAGAAGAAGGGATTTGGGTCAAGAGGACAAGATTTGAAGAAAAAGAGTTCCTTCAAGAAGTTTGAGCCTAGACAAGAGAGGACCGAAAGGAAAGGGGTCCGATGCTTTGAGTGTGGTGGGATTGGTCACTTTGCCCCCGAATGTGCGAATCACAATGAGAGGAAGAAGGGTAAAGTGATGGCCGCCACATGGAGTGGGAGTAGTGATGACTCCAATGAGGAAGATGAGTCTTCAAGTGAGGAAGAGCTCATGGCTAACTTCCTAGCTTTTGCATCTTCTCACAAGAGCAAAAGTGCTAGTGAAAAGGAAGATTTGAGTCAAGAGGAAATTGACTCTAGTGAAGAAGAAAGTGACTCCTCTTCTAGTTCCAAGAAGAAGTTTGTGGAGCAAAAGGTGCTTGCTAAATACCATGCCGAGTTCAATGATTTAGCACTTAAAAGCACAAGAAAGATTGAGAGGTTGAGAGAAGAAAACCTTGAACTTTCGGCTCACAATGACCACTTAAGTGAACAAGTGGAAAGATTGAAGAGGAGAGAGGATAAGCTAATTGAGGAGTTAGACTTGTCCAAGAGAAGTGAAGAAGGCTTGAAGAGGGAACTTGTAGAAGCTAAAGAGTCCTTGGCTAGGATAGATTCTAGCACCAAGAAGCTTGATCATTTACTTGGTGTTGGAAAGAGTCCAAGTGACAAGAGAGGTCTTGGGTATGAAGATGGCAAGAAAATCTCAACCTCTAACAAGACCATATTTGTCAAGAGCTTGAAGAATGAAGAAACTTCATTTGTGCAACCTCCTAGAAAGAAGTTAGAAATAGGACAAAGTTCTAATGCACAAGTGAAAATGGGGCCAAGAAGGAAAATCTCAAGCTCAACCTCCTAAGGTTCCTCAAGCCAACACTCCTCCCAAATTGGCTCACAAAGGAAAGAGACCAATCATGCAACCTCAAGCTTGGAAGCAACCAAGACCGGTTCAACAACGAAGATGGATTGAACCCATCATATCCACAAAGACATGGACGTACTCAAAGGCGAGGTATGATTCCCTTTTTCATTCCTATTTGTCACTTTTGTGGTTGTGATGGTCATATTAGACCAAATTGCTTTCAATATATTAAAATGTGTAGAAAACAAAGCATGATTGAAAAGAGAAAGAATAGAGCCAAGATGCATGTTTCTAGGAATGAAAATGTTGATTTGCATGATCCTAGAAATAGTAGAGCACATGTACCAAAGGCCACTAAGAAAGCTAAAATTGTTGCTAAGTGGATTAGAAAGAATGAAAATGTTTGCCATGTTGCACAAATAGCCTTGAAGGCAAATTCTTCTAATTTTTGGTACTTGGATAGTGGGTGCTCTAGGCACATGACGGGAAACAAGAGTTTCTTCGAGACTCTTGTTATGGAGGAAGGTGGAAATGTCACTTTTGGTGATGGATCCAAAAGAAATGTTATAGGGAAAGGAACCATTTCCGTTCCCGGATTACCCTCCTTATCCAATGCTTTATTTGTTGATGGCTTGAAAGCCAATTTAATTAGCATTTCACATCTTAGTGATGAAGGATATTCCGTCTTGTTCTCTAAAGATTATTGCTCTATCCTTAAACCCGATGGACAAACCTTGTTGAAGGGCATGAGATCTAGCGACAATTGCTATTGTCTTGAAGCTAGAATTGTATCTAATCATGTGTCCATGGATGAGCAAATTGAGTTGTGGCATGAAAGACTTGGCCACATGAACTTTAGGGATCTACGGACCCTTGGAAAGTTCAATTGTGTGCGTGGCCTCCCTAAGCTTGGGAAGAAAGCCAATGGTATTTGTGGACCTTGCCAACAAGGAAAGCAAACCAAAAGCATGCACAAAAAGGGTAAGTATCTCACCACCAAGGAGCCACTTGAGCTTCTCCACATGGACCTCATGGGTCCCATGCAAACCGAAAGTTTGGGTGGAAAGAGATACATTTTTGTTTGTGTTGATGATTTCTCTAGATTTACATGGACATATTTTCTTAGAGAAAAATCCGAAACTTTTGATAAGTTTAAAATGCTTTGTACTAAATTGCAAAATGAAATGAATTCTAACATTAGAAGCATTAAACGGATTAGAAGTGACCATGGGAGAGAATTTGAGAATGCCACCTTTGAAACCTTTTGTGAATGGTTTAGGCATCTCCCATGAATTTTCTGCTCCTAGGACACCTCAACAAAATGGAGTTGTTGAGAGGAAGAATAGGGTCCTCCAAGAGATGGCCCGTGTGATGTTGCTTAGCAACAATGTCCCTAGGAACCTATGGGCCGAAGCCATTAACACGGCTTGCTATATAGGAAATAGAGTGTTCCTAAGGCCCGGTACTAGAAACACCTCCTATGAGTTATGGAAAGGCAAGAGGCCAAATGTTAGCTACTTCCACACTTTTGGAAGCAAATGCTACATTTTGAATGACCGTGATCAACTTGGCAAGTTTGATGCTAAGAGTGATGAGGGTATTTTATTGGCTATGCCTTAAATAGTAGAGCCTATAGAGTTTTCAATTTAAAGACTCTAAGTGTTATGGAATCATCCAATGTCGTATTTGATGATACTAGGCTCAAGTCTAATGATCATGAGGAGGAGGTTATTTTTAGTGATGATTCTCCTTTGGAGAAGGTTGTGGTGTCGCCTAATGTTGGGACATCTAATGTCAACAATGATGGCACACAACCTATTGATAGAGTTCCTCTCTTGGACTCTAAAGAACCCGCTCCATGGGTTAGGAAACTCCATGATAAAGAAGATATCATTGGAGAGGTAAATGAGGGTGTTAGGACTAGACGCCAACTTGCTAATCTTATTAGCTATACATGTTACACCTCTCAAATTGAACCCAAAAAGGTTGAAGAAGCCTTAAATGATGAATTTTGGGTTCTTGCCATGCAAGAAGAGCTAAGCCAATTCGAAAGGAATGAGGTTTGGACTCTAGTTCCTAGGCCTAAGACCACTAATGTCATAGGCACCAAATGGATATTTAGGAACAAATCCGATGAGGATGGCAACATAGTGCGGAACAAGGCTAGACTTGTAGCACAAGGGTACTCTCAAATTGAGGGTATCGACTTTGAGGAGACTTTTGCTCCCGTTGCCCGCTTAGAGTCCATTAGGCTTCTCTTGTCCATCTCTTGTGTGCACAAGTTCAAATTGCACCAAATGGACGTCAAGAGTGCCTTCCTCAATGGCTTCTTGCAAGAGGAAGTGTTTGTTGAACAACCTAAGGGGTTTGTGGATGCACACCACCCCAATCATGTCTATCGCCTCAAGAAGGCACTTTATGGGTTGAAACAAGCACCGAGGGCTTGGTATGAGCGCCTCACTCAATTTCTTGTTGACAACAACTACACAAGAGGTAGTGTTGACAAGACACTATTCATCAAGAGAGACAATGATGAGCTTTTCATAGCTCAAATATATGTTGATGATATAGTTTTTGGCTCCACCAACAACACCAAAGTCCAACAATTTGTTGATGTCATGTCTCTTGAATTTGAGATGAGTCTTGTTGGTGAGCTTAGTTACTTCCTAGGTTTGCAAATTAGGCAAATGCATGATGGGATTTTCATAACCCAAGCCAAATATGCTAAGAACCTAGTGAAGAAGTTTGGTTTAGAGAAAGCCAAACATTGTGATACACCCATGAGTACAACTTTGAAGCTAAGCAAGGATGCTAGTGGTAAAAGTGTGGACCAAACTCTATATCGTGGCATGATAGGTAGCTTGCTTTACTTGACCGCAAGTAGGCCCGATATATCTTTTAGTGTGGGTGTGTGTGCTAGGTACCAAGCGGATCCTAAGGAGTCCCACCTCTCTTGTGTGAAGAGGATCATTCGCTATGTGAATGGGACATCCAACTATGGGATTTGGTACTCTTTTGACACTAATGCTAGTCTAGTTGGCTTTAGTGATGCGGATTGGGCAGGAAATTGTGATGATAGGAAGAGCACATCGGGCGGTTGCTTCTTTCTAGGCAACAACTTGGTGTCTTGGTTTTGCAAGAAGCAAAACTCGATTTCCTTGTCCACGGCCGAGGCCGAGTACATAGCCGCGGGGAGTGGATGCACACAACTCCTATGGATGAAGCAAATGCTAGTAGACTACGGATTCAACCAAGGTACTCTCACTCTCTTTTGTGATAACATGAGTGCTATTAATATTTCCAAGAATCCGGTTCAACATTCTAGAACTAAGCATATTGACATCCGCCATCACTTCATTAGAGAGCTTGTTGAAAATAAATGCATAGTACTTGAACATGTAGGTACTAATGATCAACTTGCGGACTTATTTACTAAACCCTTAGATGCTACTCGATTTAAAACTCTTAGTAGATCTATTGGGATATGTCTTGTGGAGTGATGTTCTATGATTGACCCCATATGGGGAACTCAAGCAAAGAGAGCTATTTTGCATTCATGTAACTTGCAAAAAATTTGAAATAACTTATGCCTCTTCTTTTGATTGCTTGAGTAAGCTTGGTTGTACATATGTATATATGCTTTCAAATTCTATAAGTGTGAACCTTGCTTGTCTACAATCCATGTCATATTTATGTTCAAACATGCATTTTTGGACTAGGAGATTTACATTAGGAAGTATGATGTGAATGACCTATAGTTATCTCCATGACATGATGATTCTTTAATAACATGCTAATGCTAAATGAAAAAGCATGAAATTCATACAACATGCTCACATGAAAAGCATGAATTGATGATTGCATATTCTTAAAAATGCAAAACTTGTGTGAAAGCTAATGAGACTCAAAATGAATAAAGGATCTTGTATCCGTTCAAAGGAATTTACATTCCAAATGTCTCTCTTTCTTTATTAGTTGAACATGGTTACTATCATACGGATATCTTATCCGGAAAAATCAAATAGGGTGCAAAGTCGCTCATGCCATGTTTCGCTTATAAAGTTGGATATAGTTGCTCTTAAAATTGAAATCAATAATCTCTATATCCTTGCTTTTCCCATGACATTGGTGAAATTGGTTTGAATTCAAATTAGAAACCTTTGTCATTTGCTTTGCCAAATACCATTGTATTTTGGACTTGAATGCTATATGTCTTGTATGCAAAGCATGTTGGATTCACACATTTTCTCAAATAAATCTCCTTGTTTCTCTCAAATTAATTGAAGTGCATAAAGTGACTTATATGTATATGCATATCTTGCATGCTTCTATCTCTCGTTGCTATTGAGTGACCCGGTTGGGGACTACTCCTTTGCCTATATCATGACAAAAAGGGGGAGTAGGAAATGGTAAGGGGAGTTGCAAAATATAGAAGCTTTTGTGCATTTTGGGGAGAACATACATTGAGGGGGAGTAACCCTTTGAGGGGGAGCATTGCATTTATCATTCATTGCATACATTTGCTAATGTTGTGCCTAAATTCTAAAAATGCAAATGCTTGGTATTGTTCTCACATGATTAATCTCACACTTTACTTGTATTGGAAATGCTAGAAACTTTATTTTCAGGGCTTGATTGTTCTACAAGAGATTGAAGACTTGAAGTTTTTACTTTCTTATCTCTTTGTAATGTAGATAATCATTGTAGTCCCGTAGTTTCTAATTCTATGTGAGGAATCAATGTGAGTGGTGGTTTTGTCACGAAATAGCCAAAGGGGGAGATTGTTAGGATTCCCGTTGTGTTTAATTGGCTTATTTCGTGATCAAACCACATGTGGGGATGCTTTGTAAGGGTAGCTTAGATGTTGTGTTATTGCTTAGGCCCTTTTGAAGACCTCACTATTGACAAGCACCAAAGGTAATATTCTAAGTGCTTACTTGTCTTGAAGAGATAGATGCACACACTCACAACTCATGCATATGTTTAATCCTTATATGTTGTGTGTCTTTTATGTGTGCCTTAATGCTCATGAACATCTCTTCTTGCATGTTAGTTTGATTGCATCTTGCATATCCAATTGCCTTGTCATGCTTAGACTTAGGATTGCATTTTTGCACTGGGCGCCCCCAATAGCGCTGTACAGAAGCGCTGTACGAACAGCGCCCATTGAGCGCTGTTCAGACCTGATCGATTTAATCGGTCGCTGTTGGGTCGCTGTTGGGGCGCTGTACGTGGCGCGGTACAGAGCGCTGTACGTACAGCGCCACTCTGTTTCCTCGTGAAAACAGAGCAAGGGCGCTGTACAGGCGCTGTACAATGGCGCCCTACGTACAGCGCCCATGGCAAATAGTGGGCAAACTTATCAAAACGACCACACTTTGTTTTGGCCCCCTATATATATGCCACTTTGACTTTAGGTCAATTACAAGAGTTCATATTCAGATTTCATACTTAGGATATTTTTCAAAGAGAAGAAAAATTCCAAGAACTCATTTTTAATTACTCAAACACCTTTTCCATGATCATCAATCATCATCTAGCATCATCTTAGATCATCTAGATGACATCTTGCATGGATTCTTCATCATACTTTGCTTGGTAAGCTTTTCACTAATATCTTACATATTTTGTGTTTCTCTTATCTAGCAATCTCAATTTAATTACTTGTATGTGATTTTATATTTGTTGAATACAAGATTGAGATTAGTATGATGTATGTTTGAGAAGTTGTATTGTGCTAGCATATTAGGTTTTTGTGCTTGATATTGATTAGCTAAACTAATTGACATGTCATTTAGTTTTGATATCTAGGATTGCTCTTAATTGCATATTAATCATCTTAGATAAGCATATAGGGTTTCCCTTGCTCTATGTTGCATTTTGGATATTTTCATATATTCACTTAGGGTTGTATTCTCTTCAAGAGAAGCTAAGTCTTGTGTGTAGCAATCGGGATTAGGTTGCTTAGATCGCAAGCAAATTGGACTAGGTTCACTCATACCGGGATTAGGTAGGTGTGTGATTACTTCCGGGATTAGGTTGTAATCGTTTGCACATTTAGTGGATTCGAGGTTCGAGTGTGGCTTACTTACATAGCCCGTGGTTTTTCCCGTGAGGGTTTCCACGTAAAAATTCAAGTGTTATTTTAATTTCCGCACCATATTACACTTGCTTGTTTATATTATCTTGAGGGTAATTTCGTAATTTTGACTAACACGAAAAATTGGGTAAAAAGCGTAAAATCTATTCACCCCCCCTCTAGATAGCTTTATACACACCGTGGTATATTTAGTTTCAATTGGTATCAGAGCGGGTTCCTAGACATACATAGGTGATCCTTGCTTTATTTTGGTGTGTTTTGCATTTTGTGTGATTTTTGATTATTCATACATTTGCATTCATTTCATTCATTCATAAACACTATGAGTGGAAACGGTGGAAATGGTGGTGGCCACGAAGGAGCTTCTAGCACAAGGCCTCCACTTCTTACCGGTTTGAACTATTCCCAATGGAAAGGGAAGATGGAATCCTACATATGCCAAATTCATGACCGTGCATGGATGGCGGTGGAAGACGGATATGATCTCCCTATGATGACTCCCGCGGGTGGAGGACAAGATGTTTTGAAGCCTAAGGCGCAATGGAATGCGCAAGAGTTTGAGGCATCAAAGTGGAATAGGAAGGCGATGCATGCCATTATGTGTGCCATGGATGAGAATCAGTACAAGCTTATTCAGAATACTCAAATTGCCAAAGTGGCATGGGACATCCTTCAAGTTGCACATGAGGGAACCGAGGTGGTGAAGGAGTCCAAGCTTCAAGTCCTCCAAACTCAATTTGAGTTACTTAGGATGGGAGAGGATGAATGCTTCAACGACTTCGAAATCAAATTGATGGACATAGTAAATCAAAGCCATCAACTCGGTGACCCGTATTCGGATAGGAGAGTCAAGCAAAAAATTATGAGATCTCTCCCCGATAGGTTTGAATCAAAGGTGACGGCCATAGAAGAAAATAGTGGCTACATGGATATGAAGCCAAGTGAGGTAATTGGGCGTCTCCTTGCATATGAGTCTAGGAAGGCTCCTAGCAACACTACTCCTCCTAAGAAGTCTAAAGGAATAGCTTTGAAAGCATCTAAGGATGAAAAGGAGGCAAAGCATGAATCGGATGAAGACCTTGCCTTATTGTGAAACGGTTCAACAAGGTTATGGGGTTCAAGAAGAAGAAGGGATTTGGGTCAAGAGGACAAGATTTGAAGAAAAAGAGTTCCTTCAAGAAGTTTGAGCCTAGACAAGAGAGGACCGAAAGGAAAGGGGTCCGATGCTTTGAGTGTGGTGGGATTGGTCACTTTGCCCCCGAATGTGCGAATCACAATGAGAGGAAGAAGGGTAAAGTGATGGCCGCCACATGGAGTGGGAGTAGTGATGGTTCCAATGAGGAAGATGAGTCTTCAAGTGAGGAAGAGCTCATGGCTAACTTCCTAGCTTTTGCATCTTCTCACAAGAGCAAAAGTGCTAGTGAAAAGGAAGATTTGAGTCAAGAGGAAATTGACTCTAGTGAAGAAGAAAGTGACTCCTCTTCTAGTTCCAAGAAGAAGTTTGTGGAGCAAAAGGTGCTTGCTAAATACCATGCCGAGTTCAATGATTTAGCACTTAAAAGCACAAGAAAGATTGAGAGGTTGAGAGAAGAAAACCTTGAACTTTCGGCTCACAATGACCACTTAAGTGAACAAGTGGAAAGATTGAAGAGGAGAGAGGATAAGCTAATTGAGGAGTTAGACTTGTCCAAGAGAAGTGAAGAAGGCTTGAAGAGGGAACTTGTAGAAGCTAAAGAGTCCTTGGCTAGGATAGATTCTAGCACCAAGAAGCTTGATCATTTACTTGGTGTTGGAAAGAGTCCAAGTGACAAGAGAGGTCTTGGGTATGAAGATGGCAAGAAAATCTCAACCTCTAACAAGACCATATTTGTCAAGAGCTTGAAGAATGAAGAAACTTCATTTGTGCAACCTCCTAGGAAGAAGTTAGAAATAGGACAAAGTTCTAATGCACAAGTGAAAATGGGGCCAAGAAGGAAATCTCAAGTTCAACCTCCTAAGGTTCCTCAAGCCAACACTCCTCCCAAATTGGCTCACAAAGGAAAGAGACCAATCATGCAACCTCAAGCTTGGAAGCAACCAAGACCGGTTCAACAACGAAGATGGATTGAACCCTCATATCCACAAAGACATGGACGTACTCAAAGGCGAGGTATGATTCCCTTTTTCATTCCTATTTGTCACTTTTGTGGTTGTGATGGTCATATTAGACCAAATTGCTTTCAATATATTAAAATGTGTAGAAAACAAAGCATGATTGAAAAGAGAAAGAATAGAGCCAAGATGCATGTTTCTAGGAATGAAAATGTTGATTTGCATGATCCTAGAAATAGTAGAGCACATGTACCAAAGGCCACTAAGAAAGCTAAAATTGTTGCTAAGTGGATTAGAAAGAATGAAAATGTTTGCCATGTTGCACAAATAGCCTTGAAGGCAAATTCTTCTAATTTTTGGTACTTGGATAGTGGGTGCTCTAGGCACATGACGGGAAACAAGAGTTTCTTCGAGACTCTTGTTATGGAGGAAGGTGGAAATGTCACTTTTGGTGATGGATCCAAAAGAAATGTTATAGGGAAAGGAACCATTTCCGTTCCCGGATTACCCTCCTTATCCAATGCTTTATTTGTTGATGGCTTGAAAGCCAATTTAATTAGCATTTCACATCTTAGTGATGAAGGATATTCCGTCTTGTTCTCTAAAGATTATTGCTCTATCCTTAAACCCGATGGACAAACCTTGTTGAAGGGCATGAGATCTAGCGACAATTGCTATTGTCTTGAAGCTAGAATTGTATCTAATCATGTGTCCATGGATGAGCAAATTGAGTTGTGGCATGAAAGACTTGGCCACATGAACTTTAGGGATCTACGGACCCTTGGAAAGTTCAATTGTGTGCGTGGCCTCCCTAAGCTTGGGAAGAAAGCCAATGGTATTTGTGGACCTTGCCAACAAGGAAAGCAAACCAAAAGCATGCACAAAAAGGGTAAGTATCTCACCACCAAGGAGCCACTTGAGCTTCTCCACATGGACCTCATGGGTCCCATGCAAACCGAAAGTTTGGGTGGAAAGAGATACATTTTTGTTTGTGTTGATGATTTCTCTAGATTTACATGGACATATTTTCTTAGAGAAAAATCCGAAACTTTTGATAAGTTTAAAATGCTTTGTACTAAATTGCAAAATGAAATGAATTCTAACATTAGAAGCATTAAACGGATTAGAAGTGACCATGGGAGAGAATTTGAAAATGCCACCTTTGAAACCTTTTGTGATGGTTTAGGCATCTCCCATGAATTTTCTGCTCCTAGGACACCTCAACAAAATGGAGTTGTTGAGAGGAAGAATAGGGTCCTCCAAGAGATGGCCCGTGTGATGTTGCTTAGCAACAATGTCCCTAGGAACCTATGGGCCGAAGCCATTAACACGGCTTGCTATATAGGAAATAGAGTGTTCCTAAGGCCCGGTACTAGAAACACCTCCTATGAGTTATGGAAAGGCAAGAGGCCAAATGTTAGCTACTTCCACACTTTTGGAAGCAAATGCTACATTTTGAATGACCGTGATCAACTTGGCAAGTTTGATGCTAAGAGTGATGAGGGTATTTTTATTGGCTATGCCTTAAATAGTAGAGCCTATAGAGTTTTCAATTTAAAGACTCTAAGTGTTATGGAATCATCCAATGTCGTATTTGATGATACTAGGCTCAAGTCTAATGATCATGAGGAGGAGGTTATTTTTAGTGATGATTCTCCTTTGGAGAAGGTTGTGGTGTCGCCTAATGTTGGGACATCTAATGTCAACAATGATGGCACACAACCTATTGATAGAGTTCCTCTCTTGGACTCTAAAGAACCCGCTCCATGGGTTAGGAAACTCCATGATAAAGAAGATATCATTGGAGAGGTAAATGAGGGTGTTAGGACTAGACGCCAACTTGCTAATCTTATTAGCTATACATGCTACACCTCTCAAATAGAACCCAAAAAGGTTGAAGAAGCCTTAAATGATGAATTTTGGGTTCTTGCCATGCAAGAAGAGCTAAACCAATTCGAAAGGAATGAGGTTTGGACTCTAGTTCCTAGGCCTAAGACCACCAATGTCATAGGCACCAAATGGATATTTAGGAACAAATCCGATGAGGATGGCAACATAGTGCGGAACAAGGCTAGACTTGTAGCACAAGGGTACTCTCAAATTGAGGGTATCGACTTTGAGGAGACTTTTGCTCCCGTTGCCCGCTTAGAGTCCATTAGGCTTCTCTTGTCCATCTCTTGTGTGCACAAGTTCAAATTGCACCAAATGGACGTCAAGAGTGCCTTCCTCAATGGCTTCTTGCAAGAGGAAGTGTTTGTTGAACAACCTAAGGGGTTTGTGGATGCACACCACCCCAATCATGTCTATCGCCTCAAGAAGGCACTTTATGGGTTGAAACAAGCACCGAGGGCTTGGTATGAGCTCCTCACTCAATTTCTTGTTGACAACAACTACACAAGAGGTAGTGTTGACAAGACACTATTCATCAAGAGAGACAATGATGAGCTTTTCATAGCTCAAATATATGTTGATGATATAGTTTTTGGCTCCACCAACAACACCAAAGTCCAACAATTTGTTGATGTCATGTCTCTTGAATTTGAGATGAGTCTTGTTGGTGAGCTTAGTTACTTCCTAGGTTTGCAAATTAGGCAAATGCATGATGGGATTTTCATAACCCAAGCCAAATATGCTAAGAACCTAGTGAAGAAGTTTGGTTTAGAGAAAGCCAAACATTGTGATACACCCATGAGTACAACTTTGAAGCTAAGCAAGGATGCTAGTGGTAAAAGTGTGGACCAAACTCTATATCGTGGCATGATAGGTAGCTTGCTTTACTTGACCGCAAGTAGGCCCGATATATCTTTTAGTGTGGGTGTGTGTGCTAGGTACCAAGCGGATCCTAAGGAGTCCCACCTCTCTTGTGTGAAGAGGATCATTCGCTATGTGAATGGGACATCCAACTATGGGATTTGGTACTCTTTGACACTAATGCTAGTCTAGTTGGCTTTAGTGATGCGGATTGGGCAGGAAATTGTGATGATAGGAAGAGCACATCGGCGGTTGCTTCTTTCTAGGCAACAACTTGGTGTCTTGGTTTTGCAAGAAGCAAAACTCGATTTCCTTGTCCACGGCCGAGGCCGAGTACATAGCCGCAGGGAGTGGATGCACACAACTCCTATGGATGAAGCAAATGCTAGTAGACTACGGATTCAACCAAGGTACTCTCACTCTCTTTTGTGATAATATGAGTGCAATTAATATTTCCAAGAATCCGGTTCAACATTCTAGAACTAAGCATATTGACATCCGCCATCACTTCATTAGAGAGCTTGTTGAAAATAAATGCATAGTACTTGAACATGTAGGTACTAATGATCAACTTGCGGATTTATTTACTAAACCCTTAGATGCTACTCGATTTAAAACTCTTAGTAGATCTATTGGGATATGTCTTGTGGAGTGATGTTCTATGATTGACCCCATATGGGGAACTCAAGCAAAGAGAGCTATTTTGCATTCATGTAACTTGCAAAAAATTTGAAATAACTTATGCCTCTTCTTTTGATTGCTTGAGTAAGCTTGGTTGTACATATGTATATATGCTTTCAAATTCTATAAGTGTGAACCTTGCTTGTCTACAATCCATGTCATATTTATGTTCAAACATGCATTTTTGGACTAGGAGATTTACTTAGGAAGTATGATGTGAATGACCTATAGTTATCTCCATGACATGATGATTCTTTAATAACATGCTAATGCTAAATGAAAAAGCATGAAATTCATACAACATGCTCACATGAAAAGCATGAATTGATGATTGCATATTCTTAAAAATGCAAAACTTGTGTGAAAGCTTATGAGACTCTAAATGAATAAAGGATCTTGTATCCGTTCAAAGGAATTTACATTCCAAATGTCTCTCTTTCTTTATTAGTTGAACATGGTTACTATCATACGGATATCTTATCCGGAAAAATCAAATAGGGTGCAAAGTCGCTCATGCCATGTTTCGCTTATAAAGTTGGATATAGTTGCTCTTAAAATTGAAATCAATAATCTCTATATCCTTGCTTTTCCCATGACATTGGTGAAATTGGTTTGAATTCAAATTAGAAACCTTTGTCATTTGCTTTGCCAAATACCATTGTATTTTGGACTTGAATGCTATATGTCTTGTATGCAAAGCATGTTGGATTCACACATTTTCTCAAATAAATCTCCTTGTTTCTCTCAAATTAATTGAAGTGCATAAAGTGACTTATATGTATATGCATATCTTGCATGCTTCTATCTCTCGTTGCTATGAGTGACCCGGTTGGGGACTACTCCTTTGCCTATATCTTGACAAAAAGGGGGAGTAGGAAATGGTAAGGGGAGTTGCAAAATATAGAAGCTTTTGTGCATTTTGGGGAGAACATACATTGAGGGGGAGTAACCCTTTGAGGGGGAGCATTGCATTTATCATTCATTGCATACATTTGCTAATGTTGTGCCTAAATTCTAAAAATGCAAATGCTTGATATTGGTCTCACATGATTAATCTCACACTTTACTTGTATTGGAAATGCTAGAAACTTTATTTTCAGGGCTTAATTGTTCTACAAGAGATTGAAGACTTGAAGTTTTTACTTTCTTATCTCTTTGTAATGTAGATAATCATTGTAGTCCCGTAGTTTCTAATTCTATGTGAGGAATCAATGTGAGTGGTGGTTTTGTCACGAAATAGCCAAAGGGGGAGATTGTTAGGATTCCCGTTGTGTTTAATTGGCTTATTTCGTGATCAAACCACATGTGGGGATGCTTTGTAAGGGTAGCTTAGATGTTGTGTTATTGCTTAGGCCCTTTTGAAGACCTCACTATTGACAAGCACCAAAGGTAATATTCTAAGTGCTTACTTGTCTTGAAGAGATAGATGCACACACTCACAACTCATGCATATGTTTAATCCTTATATGTTGTGTGTCTTTTATGTGTGCCTTAATGCTCATGAACATCTCTTCTTGCATGTTAGTTTGATTGCATCTTGCATATCCAATTGCCTTGTCATGCTTAGACTTAGGATTGCATTTTTGCACTGGGCGCCCCCAATAGCGCTGTACAGAAGCGCTGTACGAACAGCGCCCATTGAGCGCTGTTCAGACCTGATCGATTTAATCGGTCGCTGTTGGGTCGCTGTTGGGGCGCTGTACGTGGCGCGGTACAGAGCGCTGTACGTACAGCGCCACTCTGTTTCCTCGTGAAAACAGAGCAAGGGCGCTGTACAGGCGCTGTTCAATGGCGCCCTACGTACAGCGCCCATGGCAAATAGTGGGCAAACTTATCAAAACGACCACACTTTGTTTTGGCCCCCTATATATATGCCACTTTGACTTTAGGTCTATTACAAGAGTTCATATTCAGATTTCATACTTAGGATATTTTTCAAAGAGAAGAAAAATTCCAAGAACTCATTTTTAATTACTCAAACACCTTTTCCATGATCATCAATCATCATCTAGCATCATCTTAGATCATCTAGATGACATCTTGCATGGATTCTTCATCATACTTTGCTTGGTAAGCTTTTCACTAATATCTTACATATTTTGTGTTTCTCTTATCTAGCAATCTCAATTTAATTACTTGTATGTGATTTTATATTTGTTGAATACAAGATTGAGATTAGTATGATGTATGTTTGAGAAGTTGTATTGTGCTAGCATATTAGGTTTTTGTGCTTGATATTGATTAGCTAAACTAATTGACATGTCATTTAGTTTTGATATCTAGGATTGCTCTTAATTGCATATTAATCATCTTAGATAAGCATATAGGGTTTCCCTTGCTCTATGTTGCATTTTGGATATTTTCATATATTCACTTAGGGTTGTATTCTCTT
>JAUESC010000139.1:0-18000 GCA_030490815.1 Acer saccharum
AAAGAGATAAGAAAGTAAAAACTTCAAGTCTTCAATCTCTTGTAGAACAATCAAGCCCTGAAAATAAAGTTTCTAGCATTTCCAAAACAAGTAAAGTGTGAGATTAATCAAGTGAGAACAATATCAAGCATTTGCATTTTTAGAATTTAGGCACAACATTAGCAAATGTATGCAATGAATGATAAATGGGATGCAATGAATGATAAATGCAATGCTCCCCCTCAAAGGGTTACTCCCCCTCAATGTATGTTCTCCCCAAAATGCACAAAAGCTTCTATATTTTGCAACTCCCTTTACCATTTCCTACTCCCCCTTTTTGTCATGATATAGGCAAAGGAGTAGTCCCCAACCGGGTCACTCAAAGCAACGAGAGATAGAAGCATGCAAGATATGCATATATATATAAGTCACTTTATGCACTTCAATTAATTTGAGAGAAACAAGGAGATTTATTTGAGAAAATGTGTGAATCCAACATGCTTTGCATACAAGACATATAGCATTCAAGTCCAAAATACAATGGTATTTGGCAAAGCAAATGACAAAGGTTTCTAATTTGAATTCAAACCAATTTCACCAATGTCATGGGAAAAGCAAGGATATAGAGATTATTGATTTCAATTTTAAGAGCAACTATATCCAACTTTATAAGCGAAACATGGCATGAGCGACTTTGCACCCTATTTGATTTTTCCGGATAAGATATCCGTATGATAGTAACCATGTTCAACTAATAAAGAAAGAGAGACATCTGGAATGTAAATTCCTTTGAACGGATACAAGATCCTTTATTCATTTAGAGTCTCATAAGCTTTCACACAAGTTTTGCATTTTTAAGAATATGCAATCATCAATTCATGCTTTTCATGTGAGCATGTTGTATGAATTTCATGCTTTTTCATTTAGCATTAGCATGTTATTAAAGAATCATCATGTCATGGAGATAACTATAGGTCATTCACATCATACTTCCTATGTAAATCTCCTAGTCCAAAAATGCATGTTTGAACATAAATATGACATGGATTGTAGACAAGCAAGGTTCACACTTATAGAATTTGAAAGCATATATACATAGTGTACAACCAAGCTTACTCAAGCAATCAAAAGAAGAGGCATAAGTTATTTCAAATTTTTTGCAAGATACAAGAATGCAAAATAGCTCTCTTTGCTTGAGTTCCCCATATGGGGTCAATCATAGAACATCACTCCACAAGACATATCCCAATAGATCTACTAAGAGTTTTAAATCGAGTAGCATCTAAGGGTTTAGTAAATAAGTCCGCAAGTTGATCATTAGTACCTACATGTTCAAGTACTATGCATTTATTTTCAACAAGCTCTCTAATGAAGTGATGGCGGATGTCAATATGCTTAGTTCTAGAATGTTGAACCGGATTCTTGGAAATATTAATAGCACTCATGTTATCACAAAAGAGAGTGAGAGTACCTTGGTTGAATCCGTAGTCTACTAGCATTTGCTTCATCCATAGGAGTTGTGTGCATCCACTCCCTGCGGCTATGTACTCGGCCTCGGCCGTGGACAAGGAAATCGAGTTTTGCTTCTTGCAAAACCAAGACACCAAGTTGTTGCCTAGAAAGAAGCAACCGCCCGATGTGCTCTTCCTATCATCACAATTTCCTGCCCAATCCGCATCACTAAAGCCTACATAGACTAGCATTAGTGTCAAAAGAGTACCAAATCCCATAGTTGGATGTCCCATTCACATAGCGAATGATCCTCTTCACACAAGAGAGGTGGGACTCCTTAGGATCCGCTTGGTACCTAGCACACACACCCACACTAAAAGATATATCGGGCCTACTTGCGGTCAAATAAAGCAAGCTACCTATCATGCCACGATATAGAGTTTGTTCCACACTTTTACCACTAGCATCCTTGCTTAGCTTCAAAGTGGTACTCATGGGTGTATCACAATGTTTGGCTTTCTCTAAACCAAACTTCTTCACTAGGTTCTTAGCATATTTGGCTTGGGTTATGAAAATCCCATCATCCATTTGCCTAATTTGCAAACCTAGGAAGTAACTAAGCTCACCAACAAGACTCATCTCAAATTCAAGAGACATGACATCAACAAATTGTTGGACTTTGGTGTTGTTGGTGGAGCCAAAAACTATATCATCAACATATATTTGAGCTATGAAAAGCTCATCATTGTCTCTCTTGATGAATAGTGTCTTGTCAACACTACCTCTTGTGTAGTTGTTGTCAACAAGAAATTGAGTGAGGCGCTCATACCAAGCCCTCGGTGCTTGTTTCAACCCATAAAGTGCCTTCTTGAGGCGATAGACATGATTGGGGTGGTGTGCATCCACAAACCCCTTAGGTTGTTCAACAAACACTTCCTCTTGCAAGAAGCCATTGAGGAAGGCACTCTTGACGTCCATTTGGTGCAATTTGAACTTGTGCACACAAGAGATGGACAAGAGAAGCCTAATGGACTCTAAGCGGGCAACGGGAGCAAAAGTCTCCTCAAAGTCGATACCCTCAATTTGAGAGTACCCTTGTGCTACAAGTCTAGCCTTGTTCCGCACTATGTTGCCATCCTCATCGGATTTGTTCCTAAATATCCATTTGGTGCCTATGACATTAGTGGTCTTAGGCCTAGGAACTAGAGTCCAAACCTCATTCCTTTCGAATTGGCTTAGCTCTTCTTGCATGGCAAGAACCCAAAATTCATCATTTAAGGCTTCTTCAACCTTTTTGGGTTCTATTTGAGAGGTGTAGCATGTCAAGCTAATTAGATTAGCTATTTGACGCCTAGTTCTAACACCCTCATTAACATCTCCAATAACATCCTCTTTGTTATGGAGTCTTCTAACCCATGGAGCGGGTTCATTAGAGTCCAAGTTAGGAACTCTAGTACTAGGTTGTGTGACTTCATTAGATGTCCCAACATTGGGAGTCACCACAACCCTCTCCAAAGGAGAGTCATCCTCTAAAACATCCTCCTCCTCATCATTTTTGGACTTGAGCCTTGTATCATCAATGACAACATTTGATGATTCCATGACGGTTCGAGTCTTCAAGTTGAAAACTCTATAGGCTCTACTATTCAAGGCATAGCCAATAAAGATACCCTCATCACTCTTAGCATCAAACTTGCCAAGTTGATCACGGTCATTTAAAATGTAGCATTTGCTCCCAAATGTGTGGAAGTAGCTAACATTTGGCCTCTTGCCTTTCCATAATTCATAGGAGGTGTTTCTAGTACCGGGCCTTAGGAACACTCTATTTCCTATATAGCAAGCCGTGTTGATGGCTTCGGCCCATAGGTTCCTAGGGACATTGTTGCTAAGCAACATCACACGGGCCATCTCTTGGAGGACCCTATTCTTCCTCTCAACAACCCCATTTTGTTGAGGTGTCCTAGGAGCGGAAAACTCATGGGAGATGCCTAGGCTATCACAATAGCTTTCAAAAGAGGCATTCTCAAACTCCCTCCCATGGTCACTTCTAATCCGTTTAATGCTTCTAATATTAGAATTCATTTCATTTTGCAATTTAGTACAAAGCATTTTAAACTTATCAAAAGTTTCGGATTTTTCTCTAAGAAAATATGTCCATGTAAATCTAGAGAAATCATCAACACAAACAAAAATGTATCTCTTTCCACCTAAGCTCTCGGTTTGCATAGGACCCATGAGATCCATGTGGAGAAGCTCTAGGGGCTCCTTGGTGGAGAGATACTTGCCCTTTTTGTGCATGCTTTTGGTTTGTTTTCCTTGTTGGCAAGGTCCACAAATACCATTGGCTTTCTTCCCAAGCTTAGGGAGGCCACGCACACACTCGAACTTTCCAAGGGTTCTTAAATCCCTAAAGTTCATGTGGCCAAGTCTTTCATGCCACAACTCAACTTGCTCATCCATGGACACATTGTTTGAGACTATTCTAGCTTCAAGACAATAGCAATTGTCGCTAGATCTCATACCTTTCAATAAGGTTTGTCCATCGGGCTTTAGGATTGAGCAATCATTTTTACTAAACAAGACGGAATATCCTTCATCACTTAGATGTGAAATGCTTATTAAATTGGCTTTCAAGCCATCAACAAATAAAGCATCGGATAAGGAGGGTAAACCGGGAACGGAAATGGATCCTTTCCCTACAACCTTCTTTTTGGATCCATCACCGAAAGTGACATATCCACCTTCCTCCATAACAAGAGTCTCGAAGAAACTCTTGTTTCCCGTCATGTGCCTAGAGCACCCACTATCCAAATACCAAAAATTAGAAGAATTTGCCTTCAAGGCTATTTGTGCAACATGGCAAACATTTTCATTCTTTCTAATCCACTTAGCAACAATTTTGGCTTTCTTAGTGGTCTTTGGTACATGTGCTCTATTATTCCTAGGATCATGCAAATCAATATCATTATTCCTAGGAACATGCATCATGGCTCTTTTCTTTTTCTTCTCTATCATGCTTCTAGTTTTGCACATTTTTATATAGCGAAAGCATTGTGGTCTAATATGACCAACAAATCCACAAAAGTGACAAATAGGAGTAAAATAAGGAATCATACCTTGTCCTTGTCTTTGTGGATGAAGGGGTTCAATGCGTCTTCGTTGTTGAACCGGTCTAGGTTGCTTCCAAGCTTGAGGTTGCATGATAGGCCTCTTTCCTTTGTGAGCCATTTGAGGAGAAATGTTGGCTTGAGGAACCCTAGGGGGTTGAGCTTGAGGTTGCCTTCTTGGCCCCATCTTCACTTGAGCATTTGAACTTTGTCCTATTTCTAACTTCTTTCTAGGAAGTTGCACAAGTGAAGTTTCTTCTTTCTTCAAGCTCTTGACAAATATGGTCTTGTTAGAGGTTGAGATCTTCTTGTCATCTTCATACCCAAGACCCCTCTTGTCACATGGACTCTTTCCAACACCAAGCATATGGTCAAGCTTCTTGGTGCTAGAATCCATCCTAGTCATAGATTCTCTAACTTCTACAAGCTCCCTCTTTAGACTATCCTCATTCCTCCTAGATAAGACTAACTCCTCTTTTAGCTTATCTTCCATCTTCTTGAATTTCTCCACTTGTTCACTTAAGTGGTCATTTTGAGATGCAAGTTCAAGATTTTCTTCTCTCAACATCTTGATCTTTCTTGTACTCTTGATTGCTAAATCATTAAATTCGGCATGATATTTAGCAAACTCCTTTTTCTCCATAAATCCATTCATGGAGTTAGAGGAGGAATCACTTTCTACATCACTTGAGTCATTTTCCTCTTGACTCATTTCCTCTCTCTCACTAGCACTTTTGCTTTTATGGGAGGAGGCAAAAGCTAGGAGATTAGCCATGAGCTCTTCATCATCCGAAGACTCATCTCCCTCATAGGAGTCATCACTACTTCCACTCCAAGTGGCGGCCATCACTTTCCCCTTTTTCTTCTCAACATGGTTTGCACAATCGGGGGCAAAATGACCTATGCCACCACACTCGAAACAACGGACCCCTTTCCTTTCGGTCCTTTCTTGCCTAGGTTCAAACTTCTTGAAAGAGCCCTTTTTCTTCAAATCTTGACCTTTTGACCCAAAGCTCTTCCTTCTAAACTTCATAACCTTGTTGAACCTTTTTACAAACAAGGCAAGGTCTTCATCCGAGTCAACCTTCTTTTCCTCCTTTTCATCCTTGGAGGTTTTTAAAGCAATTCCTTTTTGCTTTTTAGTGGGTGTGGAGATAGGCCCTTTCCTAGACTCATAAGCTAGAAGTCTCCCAATCACCTCACTCGGCTTCATATCCTTATAACCACTATTTTCTTCTAAAGCCGTCACCTTCGATTCAAACCTATCGGGTAGAGATCTCATAATCTTTTGCTTGATTCTCCTATCCGAATATGGATCACCAAGTTGATGGCTTTGGTTGACTATATCCATCAACTTGATCTCAAAGTCGTTGAAGCACTCATTCTCCTCCATCTTAAGCGTCTCGAATTGAGTTTGGAGGACTTGAAGCTTGGAGTCCTTCACTACTTCGGTTCCCTCATGTGCAATCTCTAGGATGTCCCAAGCCTCCTTAGCTATCCTAGTATTTTGAATCAACTTGTATTGATTTTCGTCCATGGCACACAAGATGGCATGCAACGCCTTCCTATTCCACTTTGAAGCATCAAACTCTTGCGCGTTCCATTGCGCCTTAGGCTTCAAAACATCTTCTCCTCCACCCGCGGGAGTCATCATAGGGAGATCATATCCGTCTTCCACCGCCATCCATGCACGGTCATGAATTTGGCATATGTAGGATTCCATCTTCCCTTTCCATTGGGAATAGTTCAATCCGGTAAGAAGTGGAGGCCTAGTGCTAGAAGCTCCTTCGTGGCCACCACCATTTCCACCGTTTCCACTCATAGTGTTTATGAATGAATGAAATGAATGCAAATGTATGAATGATCAAAAATCACACAAAATGCAAAACACACCAAAGTAAGCAAGGATCACCTATGTATGTCTAGGAACCCGCTCTGATACCAATTGAAACTAAATATACCACGGTGTGTATAAAGCTATCTAGAGGGGGGGTGAATAGATTTTACGCTTTTTACCCAATTTTTCGTGTTAGTCAAAATTACGAAATTACCCTCAAGATAATATAAACAAGCAAGTGTAATATGGTGCGGAAATTAAATAACACTTGAATTTTTACGTGGAAACCCTCACGGGAAAAACCACGGGCTATGTAAGTAAGCCACACTCGAACCTCGAATCCACTAAATGTGCAAACGATTACAACCTAATCCCGGTAGTAATCACACACCTACCTAATCCCGGTATGAGTGAACCTAGTCCGATTTTGCTTGCGATCTAAGCAACCTAATCCCGATTGCTACACACAAGACTTAGCTTCTCTTGAAGAGAATACAACCCTAAGTGAATATGTGAAAATATCCAAAATGCAACATAGAGCAAGGGAAACCCTATATGCTTATCTAAGATGATTAATATGCAATTAAGAACAATCCTAGATATCAAAACTAAATGACATGTCAATTAGTTTAGCTAATCAATATCAAGCACAAAAACCTAATATGCTAGCACAATACAACTTCTCAAACATACATCATACTAATCTCAATCTTGTATTCAACAAATATAAAATCACATACAAGTAATTAAATTGAGATTGCTAGATAAGAGAAACACAAAATATGTAAGATATTAGTGAAAAGCTTACCAAGCAAAGTATGATGAAGAATCCATGCAAGATGTCATCTAGATGATCTAAGATGATGCTAGATGATGATTGATGATCATGGAAAAGGTGTTTGAGTAATTAAAAATGAGTTCTTGGAATTTTTCTTCTCTTTGAAAAATATCCTAAGTATGAAATCTGAATATGAACTCTTGTAATTGACCTAAAGTCAAAGTGGCATATATATAGGGGGCCAAAACAAAGTGTGGTCGTTTTGATAAGTTTGCCCCACTATTTGCCTTGGGCGCTGTACGTAGGGCGCCCTTGTACAGCGCCTGTACAGCGCCCTTGCTCTGTTTTCACGAGGAAACAGAGTGGCGCTGTACGTACAGCGCTTTGTACAGCGCCACGTACAGCGCCCCAACAGCGACCCAACAGCGACCGATTAAATCGATCAGGTCTGAACAGCGCTCAATGGGCGCTGTTCGTACAGCGCTTCTGTACAGCGCTTTTGGGGGCGCCCAGTGCAAAAATGCAATCCTAAGTCTAAGCATGACAAGGCAATTGGATATGCAAGATGCAATCAAACTAACATGCAAGAAGAGATGTTAATGAGCATTAAGGCACACATAAAAGACACACAACATATAAGGATTAAACATATGCATGAGTTGTGAGTGTGTGCATCTATCTCTTCAAGACAAGTAAGCACTTAGAATATTACCTTTGGTGCTTGTCAATAGTGAGGTCTTCAAAAGGGCCTAAGCAATAACACAACATCTAAGCTACCCTTACAAAGCATCCCCACATGTGGTTTGATCACGAAATAAGCCAATTAAACACAACGGGAATCCTAACAATCTCCCCCTTTGGCTATTTCGTGACAAAACCACCACTCACATTGATTCCTCACATAGAATTAGAAACTACGGGACTACAATGATTATCTACATTACAAAGAGATAAGAAAGTAAAAACTTCAAGTCTTCAATCTCTTGTAGAACAATCAAGCCCTGAAAATAAAGTTTCTAGCATTTCCAATACAAGTAAAGTGTGAGATTAATCATGTGAGAACAATACCAAGCATTTGCATTTTTAGAATTTAGGCACAACATTAGCAAATGTATGCAATGAATGATAAATGCAATGCTCCCCCTCAAAGGGTTACTCCCCCTCAATGTATGTTCTCCCCAAAATGCACAAAAGCTTCTATATTTTGCAACTCCCCTTACCATTTCCTACTCCCCCTTTTTGTCATGATATAGGCAAAGGAGTAGTCCCCAACCGGGTCACTCAAAGCAACGAGAGATAGAAGCATGCAAGATATGCATATACATATAAGTCACTTTATGCACTTCAATTAATTTGAGAGAAACAAGGAGATTTATTTGAGAAAATGTGTGAATCCAACATGCTTTGCATACAAGACATATAGCATTCAAGTCCAAAATACAATGGTATTTGGCAAAGCAAATGACAAAGGTTTCTAATTTGAATTCAAACCAATTTCACCAATGTCATGGGAAAAGCAAGGATATAGAGATTATTGATTTCAATTTTAAGAGCAACTATATCCAACTTTATAAGCGAAACATGGCATGAGCGACTTTGCACCCTATTTGATTTTTCCGGATAAGATATCCGTATGATAGTAACCATGTTCAACTAATAAAGAAAGAGAGACATCTGGAATGTAAATTCCTTTGAACGGATACAAGATCCTTTATTCATTTAGAGTCTCATAAGCTTTCACACAAGTTTTGCATTTTTAAGAATATGCAATCATCAATTCATGCTTTTCATGTGAGCATGTTGTATGAATTTCATGCTTTTTCATTTAGCATTAGCATGTTATTAAAGAATCATCATGTCATGGAGATAACTATAGGTCATTCACATCATACTTCCTATGTAAATCTCCTAGTCCAAAAATGCATGTTTGAACATAAATATGACATGGATTGTAGACAAGCAAGGTTCACACTTATAGAATTTGAAAGCATATATACATATGTACAACCAAGCTTACTCAAGCAATCAAAAGAAGAGGCATAAGTTATTTCAAATTTTTTGCAAGATACAAGAATGCAAAATAGCTCTCTTTGCTTGAGTTCCCCATATGGGGTCAATCATAGAACATCACTCCACAAGACATATCCCAATAGATCTACTAAGAGTTTTAAATCGAGTAGCATCTAAGGGTTTAGTAAATAAGTCCGCAAGTTGATCATTAGTACCTACATGTTCAAGTACTATGCATTTATTTTCAACAAGCTCTCTAATGAAGTGATGGCGGATGTCAATATGCTTAGTTCTAGAATGTTGAACCGGATTCTTGGAAATATTAATAGCACTCATGTTATCACAAAAGAGAGTGAGAGTACCTTGGTTGAATCCGTAGTCTACTAGCATTTGCTTCATCCATAGGAGTTGTGTGCATCCACTCCCCTGCGGCTATGTACTCGGCCTCGGCCGTGGACAAGGAAATCGAGTTTTGCTTCTTGCAAAACCAAGACACCAAGTTGTTGCCTAGAAAGAAGCAACCGCCCGATGTGCTCTTCCTATCATCACAATTTCCTGCCCAATCCGCATCACTAAAGCCTACAAGACTAGCATTAGTGTCAAAAGAGTACCAAATCCCATAGTTGGATGTCCCATTCACATAGCGAATGATCCTCTTCACGAAGAGAGGTGGGACTCCTTAGGATCCGCTTGGTACCTAGCACACACACCCACACTAAAAGATATATCGGGCCTACTTGCGGTCAAATAAAGCAAGCTACCTATCATGCCACGATATAGAGTTTGTTCCACACTTTTACCACTAGCATCCTTGCTTAGCTTCAAAGTGGTACTCATGGGTGTATCACAATGTTTGGCTTTCTCTAAACCAAACTTCTTCACTAGGTTCTTAGCATATTTGGCTTGGGTTATGAAAATCCCATCATGCATTTGCCTAATTTGCAAACCTAGGAAGTAACTAAGCTCACCAACAAGACTCATCTCAAATTCAAGAGACATGACATCAACAAATTGTTGGACTTTGGTGTTGTTGGTGGAGCCAAACACTATATCATCAACATATATTTGAGCTATGAAAAGCTCATCATTGTCTCTCTTGATGAATAGTGTCTTGTCAACACTACCTCTTGTGTAGTTGTTGTCAACAAGAAATTGAGTGAGGCGCTCATACCAAGCCCTCGGTGCTTGTTTCAACCCATAAAGTGCCTTCTTGAGGCGATAGACATGATTGGGGTGGTGTGCATCCACAAACCCCTTAGGTTGTTCAACAAACACTTCCTCTTGCAAGAAGCCATTGAGGAAGGCACTCTTGACGTCCATTTGGTGCAATTTGAACTTGTGCACACAAGAGATGGACAAGAGAAGCCTAATGGACTCTAAGCGGGCAACGGGAGCAAAAGTCTCCTCAAAGTCGATACCCTCAATTTGAGAGTACCCTTGTGCTACAAGTCTAGCCTTGTTCCGCACTATGTTGCCATCCTCATCGGATTTGTTCCTAAATATCCATTTGGTGCCTATGACATTAGTGGTCTTAGGCCTAGGAACTAGAGTCCAAACCTCATTCCTTTCGAATTGGCTTAGCTCTTCTTGCATGGCAAGAACCCAAAATTCATCATTTAAGGCTTCTTCAACCTTTTTGGGTTCTATTTGAGAGGTGTAGCATGTCAAGCTAATTAGATTAGCTATTTGACGCCTAGTTCTAACACCCTCATTAACATCTCCAATAACATCCTCTTTGTTATGGAGTCTTCTAACCCATGGAGCGGGTTCATTAGAGTCCAAGTTAGGAACTCTAGTACTAGGTTGTGTGACTTCATTAGATGTCCCAACATTGGGAGTCACCACAACCCTCTCCAAAGGAGAGTCATCCTCTAAAACATCCTCCTCCTCATCATTTTTGGACTTGAGCCTTGTATCATCAATGACAACATTTGATGATTCCATGACGGTTCGAGTCTTCAAGTTGAAAACTCTATAGGCTCTACTATTCAAGGCATAGCCAATAAAGATACCCTCATCACTCTTAGCATCAAACTTGCCAAGTTGATCACGGTCATTTAAAATGTAGCATTTGCTCCCAAATGTGTGGAAGTAGCTAACATTTGGCCTCTTGCCTTTCCATAATTCATAGGAGGTGTTTCTAGTACCGGGCCTTAGGAACACTCTATTTCCTATATAGCAAGCCGTGTTGATGGCTTCGGCCCATAGGTTCCTAGGGACATTGTTGCTAAGCAACATCACACGGGCCATCTCTTGGAGGACCCTATTCTTCCTCTCAACAACCCCATTTTGTTGAGGTGTCCTAGGAGCGGAAAACTCATGGGAGATGCCTAGGCTATCACAATAGCTTTCAAAAGAGGCATTCTCAAACTCCCTCCCATGGTCACTTCTAATCCGTTTAATGCTTCTAATATTAGAATTCATTTCATTTTGCAATTTAGTACAAAGCATTTTAAACTTATCAAAAGTTTCGGATTTTTCTCTAAGAAAATATGTCCATGTAAATCTAGAGAAATCATCAACACAAACAAAAATGTATCTCTTTCCACCTAAGCTCTCGGTTTGCATAGGACCCATGAGATCCATGTGGAGAAGCTCTAGGGGCTCCTTGGTGGAGAGATACTTGCCCTTTTTGTGCATGCTTTTGGTTTGTTTTCCTTGTTGGCAAGGTCCACAAATACCATTGGCTTTCTTCCCAAGCTTAGGGAGGCCACGCACACACTCGAACTTTCCAAGGGTTCTTAAATCCCTAAAGTTCATGTGGCCAAGTCTTTCATGCCACAACTCAACTTGCTCATCCATGGACACATTGTTTGAGACTATTCTAGCTTCAAGACAATAGCAATTGTCGCTAGATCTCATACCTTTCAATAAGGTTTGTCCATCGGGCTTTAGGATTGAGCAATCATTTTTACTAAACAAGACGGAATATCCTTCATCACTTAGATGTGAAATGCTTATTAAATTGGCTTTCAAGCCATCAACAAATAAAGCATCGGATAAGGAGGGTAAACCGGGAACGGAAATGGATCCTTTCCCTACAACCTTCTTTTTGGATCCATCACCGAAAGTGACATATCCACCTTCCTCCATAACAAGAGTCTCGAAGAAACTCTTGTTTCCCGTCATGTGCCTAGAGCACCCACTATCCAAATACCAAAAATTAGAAGAATTTGCCTTCAAGGCTATTTGTGCAACATGGCAAACATTTTCATTCTTTCTAATCCACTTAGCAACAATTTTGGCTTTCTTAGTGGTCTTTGGTACATGTGCTCTATTATTCCTAGGATCATGCAAATCAATATCATTATTCCTAGGAACATGCATCATGGCTCTTTTCTTTTTCTTCTCTATCATGCTTCTAGTTTTGCACATTTTTATATAGCGAAAGCATTGTGGTCTAATATGACCAACAAATCCACAAAAGTGACAAATAGGAGTAAAATAAGGAATCATACCTTGTCCTTGTCTTTGTGGATGAAGGGGTTCAATGCGTCTTCGTTGTTGAACCGGTCTAGGTTGCTTCCAAGCTTGAGGTTGCATGATAGGCCTCTTTCCTTTGTGAGCCATTTGAGGAGAAATGTTGGCTTGAGGAACCCTAGGGGGTTGAGCTTGAGGTTGCCTTCTTGGCCCCATCTTCACTTGAGCATTTGAACTTTGTCCTATTTCTAACTTCTTTCTAGGAAGTTGCACAAGTGAAGTTTCTTCTTTCTTCAAGCTCTTGACAAATATGGTCTTGTTAGAGGTTGAGATCTTCTTGTCATCTTCATACCCAAGACCCCTCTTGTCACATGGACTCTTTCCAACACCAAGCATATGGTCAAGCTTCTTGGTGCTAGAATCCATCCTAGTCATAGATTCTCTAACTTCTTCAAGCTCCCTCTTTAGACTATCCTCATTCCTCCTAGATAAGACTAACTCCTCTTTTAGCTTATCTTCCATCTTCTTGAATTTCTCCACTTGTTCACTTAAGTGGTCATTTTGAGATGCAAGTTCAAGATTTTCTTCTCTCAACATCTTGATCTTTCTTGTACTCTTGATTGCTAAATCATTAAATTCGGCATGATATTTAGCAAACTCCTTTTTCTCCATAAATCCATTCATGGAGTTAGAGGAGGAATCACTTTCTACATCACTTGAGTCATTTTCCTCTTGACTCATTTCCTCTCTCTCACTAGCACTTTTGCTTTTATGGGAGGAGGCAAAAGCTAGGAGATTAGCCATGAGCTCTTCATCATCCGAAGACTCATCTCCCTCATAGGAGTCATCACTACTTCCACTCCAAGTGGCGGCCATCACTTTCCCCTTTTTCTTCTCAACATGGTTTGCACAATCGGGGGCAAAATGACCTATGCCACCACACTCGAAACAACGGACCCCTTTCCTTTCGGTCCTTTCTTGCCTAGGTTCAAACTTCTTGAAAGAGCCCTTTTTCTTCAAATCTTGACCTTTTGACCCAAAGCTCTTCCTTCTAAACTTCATAACCTTGTTGAACCTTTTTACAAACAAGGCAAGGTCTTCATCCGAGTCAACCTTCTTTTCCTCCTTTTCATCCTTGGAGGTTTTTAAAGCAATTCCTTTTTGCTTTTTAGTGGGTGTGGAGATAGGCCCTTTCCTAGACTCATAAGCTAGAAGTCTCCCAATCACCTCACTCGGCTTCATATCCTTATAACCACTATTTTCTTCTAAAGCCGTCACCTTCGATTCAAACCTATCGGGTAGAGATCTCATAATCTTTTGCTTGATTCTCCTATCCGAATATGGATCACCAAGTTGATGGCTTTGGTTGACTATATCCATCAACTTGATCTCAAAGTCGTTGAAGCACTCATTCTCCTCCATCTTAAGCGTCTCGAATTGAGTTTGGAGGACTTGAAGCTTGGAGTCCTTCACTACTTCGGTTCCCTCATGTGCAATCTCTAGGATGTCCCAAGCCTCCTTAGCTATCCTAGTATTTTGAATCAACTTGTATTGATTTTCGTCCATGGCACACAAGATGGCATGCAACGCCTTCCTATTCCACTTTGAAGCATCAAACTCTTGCGCGTTCCATTGCGCCTTAGGCTTCAAAACATCTTCTCCTCCACCCGCGGGAGTCATCATAGGGAGATCATATCCGTCTTCCACCGCCATCCATGCACGGTCATGAATTTGGCATATGTAGGATTCCATCTTCCCTTTCCATTGGGAATAGTTCAATCCGGTAAGAAGTGGAGGCCTAGTGCTAGAAGCTCCTTCGTGGCCACCACCATTTCCACCGTTTCCACTCATAGTGTTTATGAATGAATGAAATGAATGCAAATGTATGAATGATCAAAAATCACACAAAATGCAAAACACACCAAATAAGCAAGGATCACCTATGTATGTCTAGGAACCCGCTCTGATACCAATTGAAACTAATATACCACGGTGTGTATAAAGCTATCTAGAGGGGGGGTGAATAGATTTTACGCTTTTTACCCAATTTTTCGTGTTAGTCAAAATTACGAAATTACCCTCAAGATAATATAAACAAGCAAGTGTAATATGGTGCGGAAATTAAATAACACTTGAATTTTTACGTGGAAACCCTCACGGGAAAAAACCACGGGCTATGTAAGTAAGCCACACTCGAACCTCGAATCCACTAAATGTGCAAACGATTACAACCTAATCCCGGTAGTAATCACACACCTACCTAATCCCGGTATGAGTGAACCTAGTCCGATTTTGCTTGCGATCTAAGCAACCTAATCCCGATTGCTACACACAAGACTTAGCTTCTCTTGAAGAGAATACAACCCTAAGTGAATATGTGAAAATATCCAAAATGCAACATAGAGCAAGGGAAACCCTATATGCTTATCTAAGATGATTAATATGCAATTAAGAACAATCCTAGATATCAAAACTAAATGACATGTCAATTAGTTTAGCTAATCAATATCAAGCACAAAAACCTAATATGCTAGCACAATACAACTTCTCAAACATACATCATACTAATCTCAATCTTGTATTCAACAAATATAAAATCACATACAAGTAATTAAATTGAGATTGCTAGATAAGAGAAACACAAAATATGTAAGATATTAGTGAAAAGCTTACCAAGCAAAGTATGATGAAGAATCCATGCAAGATGTCATCTAGATGATCTAAGATGATGCTAGATGATGATTGATGATCATGGAAAAGGTGTTTGAGTAATTAAAAATGAGTTCTTGGAATTTTTCTTCTCTTTGAAAAATATCCTAAGTATGAATCTGAATATGAACTCTTGTAATTGACCTAAAGTCAAAGTGGCATATATATAGGGGGCCAAAACAAAGTGTGGTCGTTTTGATAAGTTTGCCCATATTTGCCTTGGGCGCTGTACGTAGGGCGCCCTTGTACAGCGCCTGTACAGCGCCCTTGCTCTGTTTTCACGAGGAAACAGAGTGGCGCTGTACGTACAGCGCTTTGTACAGCGCCACGTACAGCGCCCCAACAGCGACCCAACAGCGACCGATTAAATCGATCAGGTCTGAACAGCGCTCAATGGGCGCTGTTCGTACAGCGCTTCTGTACAGCGCTTTTGGGGGCGCCCAGTGCAAAAATGCAATCCTAAGTCTAAGCATGACAAGGCAATTGGATATGCAAGATGCAATCAAACTAACATGCAAGAAGAGATGTTAATGAGCATTAAGGCACACATAAAAGACACACAACATATAAGTTAAACATAGCATGAGTTGTGAGTGTGTGCTCTATCTCTTCAAGACAGTAAGCACTTAGAATATCCCTTTGGTGCTTGTCAATAGTGAGGTTTCAAAAGGGCCTAAGCAAATAACACAACATCTAAGCTAACCCTTAAAAGCATCCCCACATGTGGTTTGATCACGAATAAGCCAATTAAACACAACGGGAATCCTAAACAAGTGTCTCTGTCCCCTTCAGGCTCTCCTAACGCATCGAAGTTCTGGCTTATGGTCAGTTTTTGGCCCCTCTCCTCGGGATTCAACTCTCTATGATCTCGGTTTAGGCCATGCAGTCGGACTGTGCCCCTTTGGCGCTTGCGATGATGGTCCTGCTCACTTTCTTCCGAGGATGACGGTCTCTCCGGTGGCCACGCCTCCTGGGGCGGTCTCGATCTCGGCTACCCGATCTTGATAGTACTCTTATCGGAATCTTTCCCCTCTCTGTGTCCCTACTTCTCCTGGCCACTCTTTCAGATAGCATCTCTGGTCTGCCTGTAGGATCTTGTCTAGCCTTTGGGGTGCATCAGGGGTTGGTATCACCAATGCGGAGCAGCCTTGCTGTCTGCTGACTTGGGGCGGACAGTTCATGAGGTGACATCAAACCTTCCGTAACAGAGAGATCAATTCCCTGCCTTGCTGCGTCTGATATGAGTTGTTGTAGAGAAGCGCGGAGTCGCTGCGCGATTTCTTCATTAGCTGTAGGTAAACGTTGAATACCAGCCAGGGCAGCTGACTGGTCTGCCGTCGTCAAAATTACATCCGCCATATTGAGCGCGGTGTCATCTTCCAACTCGTTACTTGGCACGCCCTGACTGTACCTGGAGTCGCTACCATCTCCGTCGCCAGCCATTGTGTCACAAAGTTCTGGGTCCCCTCCTTCTAGCGCCAATTGTTGACGGTGATTTTTGGTGATCACCAAGTCACGATTCGTTTCGAATTACTGCAGTTTATATTAGAGTATGGTCAAAGATGTAAAGAAATAACAGATGATTTACGTGGTAAAACTCCAAAAAATCGGAGAAACATCCACGGGATCGTTGCCTCTAGCAACAAAGCCAAATCCACTATGAATCACGATTACAAGATGATGAATGACAAAGAATGATTACAAGCTTTTCAATACTATTTCTCTCTCTCCCCTGTTTACTTCTCACGTACCCTGCTTTATGAATAAAAGGGGTATTTATACATGTTGTATCTAGGGTTTTAAGATGACCGCTAGGGTTTAGTGTTGTGGCCCCAAGTCTCGAGCGGTTTCCTAGCCCTATTTAGATTGTACTTCCCTTTTTCGGCTGTATTCAATTCTGAATGGAATTCTTTCTCCTTTATTCACGGGAGAACTGCTTGTTTCCTTTTTACCTCTTATGATCCACATCGTTGCTTATCGTGGACCTGCTGGTTGCTGATTGCAAGTGTTGGTGACTGTTTTATTGTTTCCCGAGTGAGTTTGCCCGAGTGTGCCCGAGTGTGCCCGAGTGTGTCCGAACGATCTGGCTCATGCTAATCGTCTTTGTTTGTGGTCGGACTACTTATCCTCTTTTCCGAGTAAGTTATCGTGAAGGTTCATACTCCATAGGTGACTTATCTTGACTTCTGCTGACCTGGCCTTCCATGGTGATGACGTGTCTTATCACGACTATTTTTACCTATAACATATGCCATTTTGTCTTTAGGTCAATTAAGTGAGTTCATATTCAGATTTCATACTTAGGATATTTCAAAGAGAAGAAAAATTCCAAGAACTCATTTTTAATTACTCAAACACTTTTTCCATGATCATCAATCATCATCTAGCATCATCTTAGATCATCTAGATGACATCTTGCATGGATTCTTTATCATACTTTGCTTGGTAAGCTTTTCACTAATATCTTAATATTTTGTGTTTATTTATCTAGCAATCTCAATTAATACTTGATTGTTATTTTGTATGCTTTAGATACAAAATTGAGATTAGTATGATGTATGTTTGAGAAGTTGTATTGTGCTAGCAATTAGGTTTTGTGCTTGATATTGATTAGCTAAAAACTGACATGTCATTTAGTTTTGATATCTAGGATTGTCTTAATTGCATATTAATCATCTTAGATAAGCATATAGGGTTTCCCTTGCTCT
>JAUESC010000140.1:0-17000 GCA_030490815.1 Acer saccharum
TTGAATTGTTTTCCTCATTCTTCTCTCGGGTTAGTATTATTATATTATAAGCTTTTAGGCTTTATTTTATAACACGTTATCAGCACGACTATTTTTCGTTTATGATCGTTTAATAAAGGGAACATGGATGAACAATCTACTTTCAAAAAATAAATTAGGGATATAAGTGTAAGTGCCTCACTTTTGATTGGCTTATTTCATGACACACCACATTGGGATTGGTATGTAACGGGTAGCTTAGGACTTCGTGGTTGGCAAGCTTCCGGACTTCCCAAGGTGACTTCAAGAGCTTCTAAAGGTATACCACTTGACCTTGATTCTTGAAGAGATTAGGTGCACACACACACTTGCATGCATCTTTATATATTGAGCTTTTGTTACCATGCTTGTGTTTCATTGTTTAGTGCATCTATGTCTTTTTGCACACACACCTTCATTGCATTTATATGATTGCATTTGTGTGAATCTTAATTGTGTGTCACATGCTTGGTGATTTTTCATGTTGATATCCATTTCCATGCATGTTTAGTTGATTGCATCTAGCTTATTGAAATGCCATATCATGTTAGGCATTAGGATGCATTCACATCCCACACTTGCACTTCATGTATGTTTGTCTTAAGTGCGGTGTAATTCGTTTCCGTTTGTGTGATCGGAAATGTCCACGCTTGCACGATGGTGTGCATGTCTTAGCGTGATGGTTGACCACTTGAGAATGACTCATTCTTCTCTTGGATAAGTGTTAGATTCGGTTTGGTTATTTGGAGTAAAGTGTCTAGTTTAAAAAGATTGGATTTCAATGTTTTAAACGTTTTTCAAAACCGACCTTTGTATGGTCTTGTGACCATAACTTTTTATCAAAAGATTTAAATTGAGTTTTGTAAAATTCTGGACAAACTAGACACCCATACCTTTCCAACGGTATATTATTCGTAATATTTCATGACCGTTTGGATTGGTTTTGAAATTTCCAAAGTGACCACTAAAACAGGGCATCACAGCTGTTATCCGAATCTGACCTTTGGTCACTCAAATGACCATAACTTTTTCTACATTTATCCAAATCATGTTTTGTTAATTGGAGTAGAAAGTAGACTTCCATACCTTTCCAACGATATATTATTCGAAAGGTTTCGATGTCGTTTGGTCATATTTTGGGGCGCTCAAAACTTGAGCTGATGCACTGTCAGCGATTTACCGCTGGCCAGGCACCTTGCCTCTTGAGCGGTACGCTCAGCGAGCCACATCAGTGTCTTCTCGCCTGATGTACCGCTGCCCATGCACCTTGCCTCTTGAGCGGTACGCCCAACGGTTGCCCGAGAGAAGCTGAATCGTTTTCTTCAAAAACGACATCACTTCATTTTGGCCTCATATATAAGTATCATCTTCTCCCTTGCTCGTTTAAGTGAGCTCAAAAACTAAACCAAGTGAGAGAAACTCATATTCTAGAGAGAGAAGCTCCCAAGAAACCATTTTTACTCAACCAAACCACCTCCCATGTGCATCTAACTTCTTCTTAGCATCATTCAAGCATGGAGTGTGTTGATTCATTGACTAGGTATTTTCTACATGTCCTAAAACTTCTAGTTTCATATTTATGACATGTAAACCTAGATTTAGCATTTATTTGTTAATTAAATGCTTGTCTCTTTGCTCATTGTTGTTTATAACATGTTTGAGACATTATTGATTGGTTGAGATAGGTTGTATGTTGATAGCTAGGATCTAGAGCCATTTTTTGCCATCTAGCTAATTTAATCTCATTGTGTGATTGAGATGTTTTATTTATGATAGCTATGATTGTTTTGTGATTGACAACATCTAGCTAAGTCTATATGATTTTCATTTAGACATTGATGTGTAGGACTTCTTGATTGCATTTGTTAATTGCATTTAGAGTCTATGCCATGTTCATTGACAACTTAAGTTGATTGGCATTTTGTTTGGTTATTTGCATTAGTTGATTGCATGCTATTAGGCCTTGCCATTATTAATTGACAACTTGTGTTGATTGGCCTTGATTGATTGACAATTTATTGATTGCATTTGATTATTGCATATCTATTGTCATTGCCATGCTTTTTGACAACTTAGGTTGAGTTGGCTTTATTTGTTGACAATTAGGTTGCTAATGTCTCTCAGCACCTAATTGAGTCTTCATGCACATTCATGTGGACTTTGTTGATAACTAGGATGTTCACTTGCATTATAACATCTAGTTAAGCATATAGTGTTTAGTCTAGCACTCATTGCTTTTGTGCATCATTGTGATACACTTAGACTTTTTGATTCTCTTCTTGAGTCAAAGTCTTGTGACTTCTTGGTGAAGTTTCACAAGCAAGGAAAGTCTTGTGGCTACCCGTGTGTAGTGCTCAAGCAATTGGTCGAGTGCCACTGTAACAGGCCCGTTGGGTAGATTAGGGGTTGCTCACGCCAAGAGTAGTGTATCAGGGATATCACTAGGGATTGAACCAAGAGTGGCGAGTGGTAGTGTCCATAGCCTGAGGTTATCTAGGGTGAGAGTCCGAGAATCACTTGAGGGTGTAGATTCCTTTTCATATAGTGGATTTCGTTGACCGTGTGTGGCGCACATATCAGCCCGTGGTTTTTCCCCGTGTGGGTTTCCACGTAAAAATCAAGTGTTCTTTAATTTCCGCATTTTTTACTTGATTTTATTATATGTGTGTTTTGGGTTAATTGTGATTAATTTTGACTAATCAAAAAGTTGGTCGATTAACAACCCATTCACCCCCCCTCTAGGTTGTTTAGACACGCACGCGAGCTTATATTTGTATTTTCAATTGGTATCAGAGCGGGTTCCTAGACATACTTAGGTGATCCTTGCTCTTGCTTGCGTGTCTTGCATTTGTGTGCATTTTGTTTGCTACATTCATTTGCATTCATTTGCATACATCCACCCAAACACTATGAGTGGATTTGTGAGGCTAGAGGGTGCGTTACTCTCCGAACCACCATTGCTCACCATTGATAACTATTCCTCATGGAAAGTTAAAATGGAATTCTTTCTAAAGGACATTGATGAGCATGTGTGGATGTTTGTGGAAGAAGGATACTCACCTCCCACAGAGAGACTTGAAAATGCGACTTGTGTGCCTAAGCCTAAGTCCAAGTGGTCCAATGACGAACTCGAGGGTGAAGAATGGAACTCAAAGGGCATCCATGCCTTATCTTGTACCATGGATGAGAGTCAAGCCAAACTCATCCAAACCACTCGAGATGTTCGAGAAGCGTGGGAGATTCTAAGAGTGACCCACGAAGGTACCGTGAAGGAGAAAAAGATGATCTCTACGGTGATAGAGGAGAAGAAGATTAATCCTCCTAAGAAGAAGGAAAATGTTGCTTTGAAGACTTCGAAGCATGACAAAAAGGAGGATGACTTGAATGATGAAGACATGGCGTTAGTTGTTAAAAGATTCAAGAAGTTTTTGAGTCTTCAAAAGAAGGGTTATGGCTCAAAGAGTGATGACTTCAAGAAGAAGAAGACCAAGGTCAAGAATGATGAGCCAAACCAAGAGGTGTCTTCAAGAGAGGGGACTAATTGTCTTGGATGTGGAGAACTCGAGCATATCTTCCCGGAATGTGAAAGCATGAAGGATATAAAGAAAGAAAAGGTGATTGCCACCTCATGGAGTGAAGATGAGAGTAAAGAAGATCCTTCGAGTGATGAAGTGCTTGCTATCAACTACATGGCATTTGGAGCCACTCATGTAGACGTTGAAGAAGATAGTCAAGTTGCCTTGATTTGTGACCTTGAAGAAGGAGTAAATGAAATGGTAGCTAGGAGTGTGATTGATGTAGCCACGCAAAGGGAAGTTGCTTGTATAACATCAAGTGACAAGTTTGATGACCTTGATGAGGGAAGTGTCTCCGATGAAGAAATGACTCTCATGGTGGAGAATCTTGAGAGAATCACAAAATCTCACAAGAAGAATATGCCCTCAAAAGTGAAGGAAGAGAATAGTATGAACTCCAAAGGAAAGGAGTTAAAGATGAAGGCATCTCTCAAGAATGGAGAAGCTACTCAAGACAAGTCCTCAAGAAATATCACTAAATGCTTTGAATGTGGAGGATTTGGTCATATAGCTCCCATGTGCACTAATTTGAAGAACAAGAAGAGAGGAAAAGGCATGATAACTTGGAAGGGTGTAAAATGCTTCGAATGTGGTGGACTTGATCACATAGCCTCCATGTGTGGTAACTTGAAGTGTGAGAAGAGAGGAGAAGCTAGCCTTGATGATATGACTCTCACAAGCATTAGTGGGAGAAGCCTCGAAAGTGATGAGTGTTGCTCATACTCTTGTGGAGATGATAGCTCCGACTTGGAAAATTTTGACTACAATGAAAAAATGAGTTATGAGGATCTAATGACACTCTTTCGTGACTCCTTGAAGATGAAAAAGAAGGAGATTTTTGTGTTGAAAGAAGATAACCTTCAACTAAGAGAAAAGGTGATTCTCTTAGATAAGGAAGTTAATCTTGTCAAAGTAAATGAGGGCAAGTTGAAGAAAGAGCTTGAAGAAGCAAGGATGTCACTTGCTAAATTTACTTCGGGTACGGAAAAGCTCAACATTATGCTAGGTTGTGGAAAGATGCCTAGTGACAAAAGAGGACTAGGGTTTGTTGATGAGGAAGTCACACCGTCATCCAACAAGACAACCTTTGTGAAGGAAATTGTTCCTAAGTTGGCTCCTCAATCTTCTTATCACAAGAAGATGCTTGAAAAGGGTGAATCTTCTAAGAGTGCTCATATGAAGACTTTCAAGGACAAAGAGACAAGGCATCTAGAAGATTTGAAGAAGGCTAAGATCAATCAACCTCAAGCTCAAGGAAAATTCTTAGCTTCACCCCCTCAATACCCTAGGAGGAAGATTGATCTTGGAGAGTCATCCAAGAATGGCCAAGTGAAGATGCCAACAAAGGGTAAAGCTCAATCTCAACATTCAAGAGCTCAACACCCAAGCTTTGCACAACCAAGGAAGCACATTCAACCGGTTCAACCACCTCAACAAGCTAGACCACAAAGGTGCCACCAATCGGCTCAAGCTCCAAAGAGAAGCAATCCGATGCACCATCAAAGACAACCTCATCAACATGGCAATGCCTCGATGAGATCTCAATGCAATGGTATAAACTCTATCTTTGTACCTACTTGTCATTTTTGTGGTATGATTGGTCACTTAAGACCAAATTGCCTTGATTACATCAAGAGGTGTAGGTTAGAGAGCATGAAAGAAAAACGGTTGAAAAAGAAGGCAAGCTTGCATGAACCTAGGGATCTTAGAAACATGCCTATGACCACTAGAATTGATAAAGTGGAACCTAGGAGGGTTAGAAAGAATGAACCCGCTTGCCATTGTGCCAATGGGATACCCGTAGATGCTACTAGGTCCAATGGACTTGGTAAGTCTATAAGGGATCATGCCTCCCTTTGACTTGGTTGTAATTAACCCCTTGTGGGGAGCTCAAGCAAAGAGAGCAAACTTGCATGAATTGTCATATGCAAAAAGTTGATTAAGTTTATGCTCTTTTGATAATTGCTTGAGATTGTTGGTTGCACATATTTGCTTGTATGTATTTTCTTAATAAGTGTGCACAATTGCTTTACTTGCAATCCATGTCATATTTATGCTCAAACATGCATCTTTGGAAATAGGAAATGTATTTTGGGAGTACTTTTTGAATGACCTTTAATTGATTCCTATGACATGATGATTCTTTAAATAACATGCTTAAAATGATATGCATGAAATGCTTTTGATTGCTTGAAATGCAAAAATGTGTGTGCAAAAGCAAATATTGAGACTTAAATTGTTAAAGGATTTTAAAATCCAAAGTCTCTCTTTCTTTATTTGTAGAACAAGGCTACTATCATACGGGCATCTCACCCGGAAAAATCAAATAGGGTGCAAAGTCACTCATGTCTTGTTTTGCCTATAAAGTTGGATATAGTTGCTCTTTATTTTTGAAATGCTAAAAATTCTATATCCTTGCTTTTTCCATGACAAAGGGTGAAATTGGTTTGAATTCTTTTGGAAACCTTTGTTGTTTGCTTTGCCAAATACCATTGTTTTTGAACTTGAATGCAACATGTCTTGCATGCAAAGCATCTTTGTCACACATCTTCTTTAAATAAAACTCCTTGAATCTCTCTCAATTACTTGAATGGCATAAAGTTTGTTTATATGATTATGCAAATGCTTTTGTGCTAATAGCTCTTTTTGCTAAAGCAACCCGATAGGGGGAGCTCCTTTGCCTATCTCATGACAAAAAAGGGGAGAAGTCTTGAGATATAGGGGGAGCATTGTGCATGCTTTAGGGAGAGAAGTTTGAGAGAGAGTAACCATTTAGGGGGAGCATTGCACATGCATTTCTTTACTTTGCTTTATTGAGTGCAAATGCTTTGTATATTTGTTTTCCTCACGTGCACTTGGTCTTGGAAAGTGCTTTCTTGCTATTGTGTGTAGGTTCAATGATCTACGAAGAGATTGAAGACCTTGAAGACTTAGTTTCTTAAGTATCTCTTTTTGTAACGTAGAATACACTCAGGATGGACAATAGCTTTATTTTGTGTTTTGTGAGGATTTCTATGTAAGTGGTGTTTTGTCATGAAATAGCCAAAGGGGGAGATTGTAAGTGCCTCACTTTTGATTGGCTTATTTCATGACACACCACATTGGGATTGGTATGTAACGGGTAGCTTAGGACTTCATGGTTGGCAAGCTTCCGGACTTCCCAAGGTGACTTCAAGAGCTTCTAAAGGTATACCACTTGACCTTGATTCTTGAAGAGATTAGGTGCACACACACACTTGCATGCATCTTTATATATTGAGCTTTTGTTCACATGCTTGTGTTTCATTGTTTAGTGCATCTATGTCTTTTTGCACACACACACATTCATTGCATTTGTGTGAATCTTAATTGTGTGTCACATGCTTGGTGATTTTTCATGTTGATATCCATTTCCATGCATGTTTAGGTTGATTGCATCTAGCTTATTGAAATGCCATGTCATGTTAGGCATTAGGATGCATTCACTTCCCACACTTGCACTTCATGTATGTTTGTCTTAAGTGCGGTGTAATTCGTTTCCGTTTGTGTGATCGGAAATGTCCACGCTTGCACGATGGTGTGCATGTCTTAGCGTGATGGTTGACCACTTGAGAATGACTCATTCTTCTCTTGGATAAGTGTTAGATTCGGTTTGGTTATTTGGAGTAAAGTGTCTAGTTTAAAAAGATTGGATTTCAATGTTTTAAACGTTTTTCAAAACCGACCTTTGTATGGTCTTGTGACCATAACTTTTATCAAAAGATTTAAATTGAGTTTTGTAAAATTCTGGACAAACTAGACACCCATACCTTTCCAACGGTATATTATTCGTAATATTTCATGACCGTTTGGATTGGTTTTGAAATTTCCAAAGTGACCACTAAAACAGGGCATCACAGCTGTTATCCGAATCTGACCTTTGGTCACTCAAATGACCATAACTTTTTCTACATTTATCCAAATCATGTTTTGTTAATTGGAGTAGAAAGTAGACTTCCATACCTTTCCAACGATATATTATTCGAAAGGTTTCGATGTCGTTTGGTCATATTTTGGGGCGCTCAAAACTTGAGCTGATGCACTGTCAGCGATTTACCGCTGGCCAGGCACCTTGCCTCTTGAGCGGTACGCTCAGCGAGCCACATCAGTGTCTTCTCGCCTGATGTACCGCTGCCCATGCACCTTGCCTCTTGAGCGGTACGCCCAACGGTTGCCCGAGAGAAGCTGAATCGTTTTCTTCAAAAACGACATCACTTCATTTTGGCCTCATATATAAGTATCATCTTCTCCCTTGCTCGTTTAAGTGAGCTCAAAAACTAAACCAAGTGAGAGAAACTCATATTCTAGAGAGAGAAGCTCCCAAGAAACCATTTTTACTCAACCAAACCACCTCCCATGTGCATCTAACTTCTTCTTAGCATCATTCAAGCATGGAGTGTGTTGATTTCATTGACTAGGTATTTTCTACATGTCCTAAAACTTCTAGTTTCATATTTATGACATGTAAACCTAGATTTAGCATTTATTTGTTAATTAAATGCTTGTCTCTTTGCTCATTGTTGTTTATAACATGTTTGAGACATTATTGATTGGTTGAGATAGGTTGTATGTTGATAGCTAGGATCTAGAGCCATTTTTGCCATCTAGCTAATTTAATCTCATTGTGTGATTGAGATGTTTTATTTATGATAGCTATGATTGTTTTGTGATTGACAACATCTAGCTAAGTCTATATGATTTTCATTTAGACATTGATGTGTAGGACTTCTTGATTGCATTTGTTAATTGCATTTAGAGTCTATGCCATGTTCATTGACAACTTAAGTTGATTGGCATTTTGTTTGGTTATTTGCATTAGTTGATTGCATGCTATTAGGCCTTGCCATTATTAATTGACAACTTGTGTTGATTGGCCTTGATTGATTGACAATTTATTGATTGCATTTGATTATTGCATATCTATTGTCATTGCCATGCTTTTTGACAACTTAGGTTGAGTTGGCTTTATTTGTTGACAATTAGGTTGCTAATGTCTCTCAGCACCTAATTGAGTCTTCATGCACATTCATGTGGACTTTGTTGATAACTAGGATGTTCACTTGCATTATAACATCTAGTTAAGCATATAGTGTTTAGTCTAGCACTCATTGCTTTTGTGCATCATTGTGATACACTTAGACTTTTGATTCTCTTCTTGAGTCAAAGTCTTGTGACTTCTTGGTGAAGTTTCACAAGCAAGGAAAGTCTTGTGGCTACCCGTGTGTAGTGCTCAAGCAATTGGTCGAGTGCCACTGTAACAGGCCCGTTGGGTAGATTAGGGGTTGCTCACGCCAAGAGTAGTGTATCAGGGGATATCACTAGGGATTGAACCAAGAGTGGCGAGTGGTAGTGTCCATAGCCTGAGGTTATCTAGGGTGAGAGTCCGAGAATCACTTGAGGGTGTAGATTCCTTTTCATATAGTGGATTTCGTTGACCGTGTGTGGCGCACATATCAGCCCGTGGTTTTTCCCCGTGTGGGTTTCCACGTAAAAATCAAGTGTTCTTTAATTTCCGCATTTTTTACTTGATTTTATTATATGTGTGTTTTGGGTTAATTGTGATTAATTTTGACTAATCAAAAAGTTGGTCGATTAACAACCCATTCACCCCCCCTCTAGGTTGTTTAGACACGCACGCGAGCTTATATTTGTATTTTCAATTGGTATCAGAGCGGGTTCCTAGACATACTTAGGTGATCCTTGCTCTTGCTTGCGTGTCTTGCATTTGTGTGCATTTTGTTTGCTACATTCATTTGCATTCATTTGCATACATCCACCCAAACACTATGAGTGGATTTGTGAGGCTAGAGGGTGCGTTACTCTCCGAACCACCATTGCTCACCATTGATAACTATTCCTCATGGAAAGTTAAAATGGAATTCTTTCTAAAGGACATTGATGAGCATGTGTGGATGTTTGTGGAAGAAGGATACTCACCTCCCACAGAGAGACTTGAAAATGCGACTTGTGTGCCTAAGCCTAAGTCCAAGTGGTCCAATGACGAACTCGAGGGTGAAGAATGGAACTCAAAGGGCATCCATGCCTTATCTTGTACCATGGATGAGAGTCAAGCCAAACTCATCCAAACCACTCGAGATGTTCGAGAAGCGTGGGAGATTCTAAGAGTGACCCACGAAGGTACCGTGAAGGAGAAAAAGATGATCTCTACGGTGATAGAGGAGAAGAAGATTAATCCTCCTAAGAAGAAGGAAAATGTTGCTTTGAAGACTTCGAAGCATGACAAAAAGGAGGATGACTTGAATGATGAAGACATGGCGTTAGTTGTTAAAAGATTCAAGAAGTTTTTGAGTCTTCAAAAGAAGGGTTATGGCTCAAAGAGTGATGACTTCAAGAAGAAGAAGACCAAGGTCAAGAATGATGAGCCAAACCAAGAGGTGTCTTCAAGAGAGGGGACTAATTGTCTTGGATGTGGAGAACTCGAGCATATCTTCCCGGAATGTGAAAGCATGAAGGATATAAAGAAAGAAAAGGTGATTGCCACCTCATGGAGTGAAGATGAGAGTAAAGAAGATCCTTCGAGTGATGAAGTGCTTGCTATCAACTACATGGCATTTGGAGCCACTCATGTAGACGTTGAAGAAGATAGTCAAGTTGCCTTGATTTGTGACCTTGAAGAAGGAGTAAATGAAATGGTAGCTAGGAGTGTGATTGATGTAGCCACGCAAAGGGAAGTTGCTTGTATAACATCAAGTGACAAGTTTGATGACCTTGATGAGGGAAGTGTCTCCGATGAAGAAATGACTCTCATGGTGGAGAATCTTGAGAGAATCACAAAATCTCACAAGAAGAATATGCCCTCAAAAGTGAAGGAAGAGAATAGTATGAACTCCAAAGGAAAGGAGTTAAAGATGAAGGCATCTCTCAAGAATGGAGAAGCTACTCAAGACAAGTCCTCAAGAAATATCACTAAATGCTTTGAATGTGGAGGATTTGGTCATATAGCTCCCATGTGCACTAATTTGAAGAACAAGAAGAGAGGAAAAGGCATGATAACTTGGAAGGGTGTAAAATGCTTCGAATGTGGTGGACTTGATCACATAGCCTCCATGTGTGGTAACTTGAAGTGTGAGAAGAGAGGAGAAGCTAGCCTTGATGATATGACTCTCACAAGCATTAGTGGGAGAAGCCTCGAAAGTGATGAGTGTTGCTCATACTCTTGTGGAGATGATAGCTCCGACTTGGAAAATTTTGACTACAATGAAAAAATGAGTTATGAGGATCTAATGACACTCTTTCGTGACTCCTTGAAGATGAAAAAGAAGGAGATTTTTGTGTTGAAAGAAGATAACCTTCAACTAAGAGAAAAGGTGATTCTCTTAGATAAGGAAGTTAATCTTGTCAAAGTAAATGAGGGCAAGTTGAAGAAAGAGCTTGAAGAAGCAAGGATGTCACTTGCTAAATTTACTTCGGGTACGGAAAAGCTCAACATTATGCTAGGTTGTGGAAAGATGCCTAGTGACAAAAGAGGACTAGGGTTTGTTGATGAGGAAGTCACACCGTCATCCAACAAGACAACCTTTGTGAAGGAAATTGTTCCTAAGTTGGCTCCTCAATCTTCTTATCACAAGAAGATGCTTGAAAAGGGTGAATCTTCTAAGAGTGCTCATATGAAGACTTTCAAGGACAAAGAGACAAGGCATCTAGAAGATTTGAAGAAGGCTAAGATCAATCAACCTCAAGCTCAAGGAAAATTCTTAGCTTCACCCCCTCAATACCCTAGGAGGAAGATTGATCTTGGAGAGTCATCCAAGAATGGCCAAGTGAAGATGCCAACAAAGGGTAAAGCTCAATCTCAACATTCAAGAGCTCAACACCCAAGCTTTGCACAACCAAGGAAGCACATTCAACCGGTTCAACCACCTCAACAAGCTAGACCACAAAGGTGCCACCAATCGGCTCAAGCTCCAAAGAGAAGCAATCCGATGCACCATCAAAGACAACCTCATCAACATGGCAATGCCTCGATGAGATCTCAATGCAATGGTATAAACTCTATCTTTGTACCTACTTGTCATTTTTGTGGTATGATTGGTCACTTAAGACCAAATTGCCTTGATTACATCAAGAGGTGTAGGTTAGAGAGCATGAAAGAAAAACGGTTGAAAAAGAAGGCAAGCTTGCATGAACCTAGGGATCTTAGAAACATGCCTATGACCACTAGAATTGATAAAGTGGAACCTAGGAGGGTTAGAAAGAATGAACCCGCTTGCCATTGTGCCAATGGGATACCCGTAGATGCTACTAGGTCCAATGGACTTGGTAAGTCTATAAGGGATCATGCCTCCCTTTGACTTGGTTGTAATTAACCCCTTGTGGGGAGCTCAAGCAAAGAGAGCAAACTTGCATGAATTGTCATATGCAAAAAGTTGATTAAGTTTATGCTCTTTTGATAATTGCTTGAGATTGTTGGTTGCACATATTTGCTTGTATGTATTTTCTTAATAAGTGTGCACAATTGCTTTACTTGCAATCCATGTCATATTTATGCTCAAACATGCATCTTTGGAAATAGGAAATGTATTTTGGGAGTACTTTTTGAATGACCTTTAATTGATTCCTATGACATGATGATTCTTTAAATAACATGCTTAAAATGATATGCATGAAATGCTTTTGATTGCTTGAAATGCAAAAATGTGTGTGCAAAAGCAAATATTGAGACTTAAATTGTTAAAGGATTTTAAAATCCAAAGTCTCTCTTTCTTTATTTGTAGAACAAGGCTACTATCATACGGGCATCTCACCCGGAAAAATCAAATAGGGTGCAAAGTCACTCATGTCTTGTTTTGCCTATAAAGTTGGATATAGTTGCTCTTTATTTTTGAAATGCTAAAAATTCTATATCCTTGCTTTTTCCATGACAAAGGGTGAAATTGGTTTGAATTCTTTTGGAAACCTTTGTTGTTTGCTTTGCCAAATACCATTGTTTTTGAACTTGAATGCAACATGTCTTGCATGCAAAGCATCTTTGTCACACATCTTCTTTAAATAAAACTCCTTGAATCTCTCTCAATTACTTGAATGGCATAAAGTTTGTTTATATGATTATGCAAATGCTTTTTGTGCTAATAGCTCTTTTTGCTAAAGCAACCCGATAGGGGGAGCTCCTTTGCCTATCTCATGACAAAAAAGGGGAGAAGTCTTGAGATATAGGGGGAGCATTGTGCATGCTTTAGGGAGAGAAGTTTGAGAGAGAGTAACCATTTAGGGGGAGCATTGCACATGCATTTCTTTACTTTGCTTTATTGAGTGCAAATGCTTTGTATATTTGTTTTCCTCACGTGCACTTGGTCTTGGAAAGTGCTTTCTTGCTATTGTGTGTAGGTTCAATGATCTACGAAGAGATTGAAGACCTTGAAGACTTAGTTTCTTAAGTATCTCTTTTTGTAACGTAGAATACACTCAGGATGGACAATAGCTTTATTTTGTGTTTTGTGAGGATTTCTATGTAAGTGGTGTTTTGTCATGAAATAGCCAAAGGGGGAGATTGTAAGTGCCTCACTTTTGATTGGCTTATTTCATGACACACCACATTGGGATTGGTATGTAACGGGTAGCTTAGGACTTCATGGTTGGCAAGCTTCCGGACTTCCCAAGGTGACTTCAAGAGCTTCTAAAGGTATACCACTTGACCTTGATTCTTGAAGAGATTAGGTGCACACACACACTTGCATGCATCTTTATATATTGAGCTTTTGTTCACATGCTTGTGTTTCATTGTTTAGTGCATCTATGTCTTTTTGCACACACACACATTCATTGCATTTGTGTGAATCTTAATTGTGTGTCACATGCTTGGTGATTTTTCATGTTGATATCCATTTCCATGCATGTTTAGTTGATTGCATCTAGCTTATTGAAATGCCATGTCATGTTAGGCATTAGGATGCATTCACTTCCCACACTTGCACTTCATGTATGTTTGTCTTAAGTGCGGTGTAATTCGTTTCCGTTTGTGTGATCGGAAATGTCCACGCTTGCACGATGGTGTGCATGTCTTAGCGTGATGGTTGACCACTTGAGAATGACTCATTCTTCTCTTGGATAAGTGTTAGATTCGGTTTGGTTATTTGGAGTAAAGTGTCTAGTTTAAAAAGATTGGATTTCAATGTTTTAAACGTTTTTCAAAACCGACCTTTGTATGGTCTTGTGACCATAACTTTTTATCAAAAGATTTAAATTGAGTTTTGTAAAATTCTGGACAAACTAGACACCCATACCTTTCCAACGGTATATTATTCGTAATATTTCATGACCGTTTGGATTGGTTTTGAAATTTCCAAAGTGACCACTAAAACAGGGCATCACAGCTGTTATCCGAATCTGACCTTTGGTCACTCAAATGACCATAACTTTTTCTACATTTATCCAAATCATGTTTTGTTAATTGGAGTAGAAAGTAGACTTCCATACCTTTCCAACGATATATTATTCGAAAGGTTTCGATGTCGTTTGGTCATATTTTGGGGCGCTCAAAACTTGAGCTGATGCACTGTCAGCGATTTACCGCTGGCCAGGCACCTTGCCTCTTGAGCGGTACGCTCAGCGAGCCACATCAGTGTCTTCTCGCCTGATGTACCGCTGCCCATGCACCTTGCCTCTTGAGCGGTACGCCCAACGGTTGCCCGAGAGAAGCTGAATCGTTTTCTTCAAAAACGACATCACTTCATTTTGGCCTCATATATAAGTATCATCTTCTCCCTTGCTCGTTTAAGTGAGCTCAAAAACTAAACCAAGTGAGAGAAACTCATATTCTAGAGAGAGAAGCTCCCAAGAAACCATTTTTACTCAACCAAACCACCTCCCATGTGCATCTAACTTCTTCTTAGCATCATTCAAGCATGGAGTGTGTTGATTTCATTGACTAGGTATTTTCTACATGTCCTAAAACTTCTAGTTTCATATTTATGACATGTAAACCTAGATTTAGCATTTATTTGTTAATTAAATGCTTGTCTCTTTGCTCATTGTTGTTTATAACATGTTTGAGACATTATTGATTGGTTGAGATAGGTTGTATGTTGATAGCTAGGATCTAGAGCCATTTTTTGCCATCTAGCTAATTTAATCTCATTGTGTGATTGAGATGTTTTATTTATGATAGCTATGATTGTTTTGTGATTGACAACATCTAGCTAAGTCTATATGATTTTCATTTAGACATTGATGTGTAGGACTTCTTGATTGCATTTGTTAATTGCATTTAGAGTCTATGCCATGTTCATTGACAACTTAAGTTGATTGGCATTTTGTTTGGTTATTTGCATTAGTTGATTGCATGCTATTAGGCCTTGCCATTATTAATTGACAACTTGTGTTGATTGGCCTTGATTGATTGACAATTTATTGATTGCATTTGATTATTGCATATCTATTGTCATTGCCATGCTTTTTGACAACTTAGGTTGAGTTGGCTTTATTTGTTGACAATTAGGTTGCTAATGTCTCTCAGCACCTAATTGAGTCTTCATGCACATTCATGTGGACTTTGTTGATAACTAGGATGTTCACTTGCATTATAACATCTAGTTAAGCATATAGTGTTTAGTCTAGCACTCATTGCTTTTGTGCATCATTGTGATACACTTAGACTTTTTGATTCTCTTCTTGAGTCAAAGTCTTGTGACTTCTTGGTGAAGTTTCACAAGCAAGGAAAGTCTTGTGGCTACCCGTGTGTAGTGCTCAAGCAATTGGTCGAGTGCCACTGTAACAGGCCCGTTGGGTAGATTAGGGGTTGCTCACGCCAAGAGTAGTGTATCAGGGGATATCACTAGGGATTGAACCAAGAGTGGCGAGTGGTAGTGTCCATAGCCTGAGGTTATCTAGGGTGAGAGTCCGAGAATCACTTGAGGGTGTAGATTCCTTTTCATATAGTGGATTTCGTTGACCGTGTGTGGCGCACATATCAGCCCGTGGTTTTTCCCCGTGTGGGTTTCCACGTAAAAATCAAGTGTTCTTTAATTTCCGCATTTTTTACTTGATTTTATTATATGTGTGTTTTGGGTTAATTGTGATTAATTTTGACTAATCAAAAAGTTGGTCGATTAACAACCCATTCACCCCCCCTCTAGGTTGTTTAGACACGCACGCGAGCTTATATTTGTATTTTCAGCTAGAATAAATCTTCTTAATAAGCCTCTACGGAATGAAAATTTTTTAATAATTGAAAAATAAAGATGCACCTAATAGTTAATAAGGCAAAATTGAAATAATAATGTATACATTTTCGGTGTAAGGTTACTAATAATGTGCAAAAGAACTTTTTGAAAAGTTTTAACTCAACTTTAACAAGGTAAAATTGAAATAAATTTAGGAGATGAGGTTAATTCGGTGGTATACCCATCACACTTACACGGCTACACCACGAGGTTGTGAGTTCGAGTCTTCTCTCTCTTCCCCCCACCCAAAAAAAAAAAAAAAAAAAAAAAAAAAAAAAGAAAAACCCCAAAGTTATGTAATACTTCAAAAAAAATTGAAATAAATTCCTCATTTGTTAGCTCATGCCACACCAAAACAACATCAACAAGATTTTTACTAAATAATGTATTATATAGTTTAGTTGTATTTTCATTTGATGTTGCACTCAGTTTTTATATCAATACTTTGTAATTTTGAAAGTAGATTAACCCTAAAATTTTATAAAAATAAAATAAAAATTATAATAACCCTAAAATTTCAAAACAAAAAAAAAATATTTAAATTATATAATTCAAAAAACTATAAGTTAGATAAACACTAAAATTTCAAAATAAAATAAAATAAAATAATATATATAATTCATTAAAATATACCTAATTTGAAAACCAAAGTTTTTTTAGATAATCAGGTCAAATTTAGAGAATGGGAGAGAGTAGTTAATAAAAAAGTATTTTTTATTTGAAGTGGTGAGAGTGAGTAAAATTTGAAAAAAAAAAGTAAAAAAGTAAAATAAAATAAAGAAACAAGTGAAAAAACATGTATGGTCTTTTCTTATATAATTGATCTAAATAGATAATTAAACATATTGTAAGGACTATTCTACAATCTTTTCAATTTTAATTTTTTTTTTTTAAAGATGGGTTAGGGTGGGCTTGAGCCCACCCTAGCCCCAGTTATGTTCCGTCCTTGGGTGAATGGGCTGTTAATCCAACTAGTTACCAACTTTTTGGATTAGTCAATATTATAAAAATTAACCTAATACAAACAATTACAATCAACGTAATTAAAGTGTGGAAAACAATAAATAACATGTTGATTGATTTACGTGAGAAACCTACAAACTGGGCAAAACTCACGGGCTATTCTTCTAGCCACACATGGTCCTTAAATCCACTATATGTAATGATGTTTACAACCTAAGTTGACCTCTAGTTACACCATTCCCGGTCA
>JAUESC010000141.1:0-15000 GCA_030490815.1 Acer saccharum
TGTGCATGTGGCTCGTTTTCCCGTTTCTATTTGTCAACCCGAGCTTTTTCACAATTCTCAACTATACACCAATAAGCCTTTTATTTTTCATTTCTTTTAGGCTTAGAATCAAAGATTTTTTTTTTTTAATGATTCATTTCAACACTTCTTTGATTTTACTAACAAAAACAAATACTCCTCATGGCGGCTTTCACTCATCACAATGGCGTAGCCTTTTCCTACATTGGGTGGCTTCACAACCAAGGTGTGTAGCCCTTTCCATGAGGGTGCTCGTTGATTACTATGTAGTGCCGAAGCAAAATGGATACATACCATAGGTCATCTATCATGTACTTAACAATAAACTTCTAGATGCATCCATTATCTACACATATTCAACCACATATACTCAAAAACTAAAACATACAAGAGAAGCATTAGTGCACTTTTCAAAAATAAGATTTTCAAGCTCAAGTGCATGATCTAAAAACAATAAAAGGTACTTGTTAAAGATCATTACTTCTCAAGTGAGTAGCTCTTAAAGACAATGATAGGCAATTAAAGTTTTGCTCATCAAGCCACTCACAATCACACAAAGACATCAATCAACACAAATCATGCCAATGGACATTGTAAGGATTCCCGTTGTTTTTAATTGGCTTATTTCGTGATCAAATCATAAATGGGGATACTTTGTAAGGGTAGTTTAAATGTTGTTGTTAGTGCATTAGGCCCTTTGAAGACCTCATTATTGACAAGCACCAAAGGTAATATTCTAAGTGCTTTCTTGTCTTGAAGAGATAGTTGCACACACTCACAACTCATGCATATGTTTAATCTTGTATGTTGTGTTTCTTTTTGTTGTGCATAAATGATTATTTACATCTCTTCTTGCTTGATTTTATGATTGCATCTTGTGTTGAAAACATCATAGCATTTAGGCTTTAAAGATGCATCTTGTTTGACTTTGTACCCCTTGCAAAATTGCTTGAGGGATACATTTTTGGGACTGTGCGCTGGTCCACCAGCGCCGGTCGACCAGCGCCGCTCACCGGCGCAAATCGCCCAGTGGCGCGCCGCTGGTCGTGCGCTGGTGTGGACCAGCGCCGGCCACCAGCGCCGATCGCCCAGTATGGCGCCGCTGGACTGGCGCTGGTGGAAGCGCCTGACGTCCAGCGCTCAAGCCAAAATTGGCTTGTGCGCTGGTCCTGCGCTGGTCCACCAGCGCAGGTCCACCAGCGCACAGAGTATTTTTCTGGCGAGTTTTCAAAACGACCTCACTTCACTTATGGCCTCTATATATATGCTAACTTGATTTTAGGTCATTTACAAGAGTTCTTATTCATGCTTCATACTTAGGATATTTTTCAAGAGAAGAAAAATACACAAAGAACTCATTTTTAATTACTCAAACACAATTTCATGATCATCAATCATCATCTAGCATCATCTTAGATCATCTAGATGTCATCTAGCATGGAATCTTCATCATACTTTGCTTGGTAAGCTTTTCACTAATATCTTACATATTTTGTGTTTAATTTATCTAGCAAATCTCAATTAATTACTTGATTGTTATTTTGTATGCTCTAGATACAAAATTGAGATTAGTATGATGTATGTTTGAGAAGTTGTATTGTGCTAGCATATTAGGTTTTATACTTGATATTGATTAGCTTAACTATTTGACATGTCATTTAGTTTTGATATCTAGGATTGTTCTTAATTGCATATTAATCATCTTAGATAAGCATATAGGGTTTCCCTTGCTCTATGTTGCATTTTGGATATTTTCATATATTCACTTAGGGTTGTATTCTCTTCAAGAGAAGCTAAGTCTTGTGTGTAGCAATCGGGATTAGGTTGCTTAGATCGCAAGCAAATTGGACTAGGTTCACTCATACCGGGATTAGGTAGGTGTGTGATTACTTCCGGGATTAGGTTGTAATCGTTTGCACATTTAGTGGATTCGAGGTTCGAGTGTGGCTTACTTACATAGCCCGTGGTTTTTCCCGTGAGGGTTTCCACGTAAAAATTCAAGTGTTAATTTAATTTCCGCACCATATTACACTTGCTTGTTTATATTATCTTGAGGGTAATTTCGTAATTTTGACTAACACGAAAAATTGGGTAAAAAGCGTAAAATCTATTCACCCCCCCTCTAGATAGCTTTATACACACCGTGGTATATTTAGTTTCAATTGGTATCAGAGCGGGTTCCTAGACATACATAGGTGATCCTTGCTTTATTTTGGTGTGTTTTGCATTTTGTGTGATTTTTGATTATTCATACATTTGCATTCATTTCATTCATTCATAAACACTATGAGTGGAAACGGTGGAAATGGTGGTGGCCACGAAGGAGCTTCTAGCACAAGGCCTCCACTTCTTACCGGTTTGAACTATTCCCAATGGAAAGGGAAGATGGAATCCTACATATGCCAAATTCATGACCGTGCATGGATGGCGGTGGAAGACGGATATGATCTCCCTATGATGACTCCCGCGGGTGGAGGACAAGATGTTTTGAAGCCTAAGGCGCAATGGAACGCGCAAGAGTTTGAGGCTTCTAAGTGGAATAGGAAGGCGATGCATGCCATTATGTGTGCCATGGATGAGAATCAGTACAAGCTTATTCAGAATACTCAAATTGCCAAAGTGGCATGGGACATCCTTCAAGTTGCACATGAGGGAACCGAGGTGGTGAAGGAGTCCAAGCTTCAAGTCCTCCAAACTCAATTTGAGTTACTTAGGATGGGAGAGGATGAATGCTTCAACGACTTCGAAATCAAATTGATGGACATAGTAAATCAAAGCCATCAACTCGGAGACCCGTATTCGGATAGGAGAGTCAAGCAAAAAATTATGAGATCTCTCCCCGATAGGTTTGAATCAAAGGTGACGGCCATAGAAGAAAATAGTGGCTACATGGATATGAAGCCAAGTGAGGTAATTGGGCGTCTCCTTGCATATGAGTCTAGGAAGGCTCCTAGCAACACTACTCCTCCTAAGAAGTCTAAAGGAATAGCTTTGAAAGCATCTAAGGATGAAAAGGAGGCAAAGCATGAATCGGATGAAGACCTTGCCTTATTTGTGAAACGGTTCAACAAGGTTATGGGGTTCAAGAAGAAGAAGGGATTTGGGTCAAGAGGACAAGATTTGAAGAAAAAGAGTTCCTTCAAGAAGTTTGAGCCTAGACAAGAGAGGACCGAAAGGAAAGGGGTCCGATGCTTTGAGTGTGGTGGGATTGGTCACTTTGCCCCCGAATGTGCGAATCACAATGAGAGGAAGAAGGGTAAAGTGATGGCCGCCACATGGAGTGGGAGTAGTGATGGTTCCAATGAGGAAGATGAGTCTTCAAGTGAGGAAGAGCTCATGGCTAACTTCCTAGCTTTTGCATCTTCTCACAAGAGCAAAAGTGCTAGTGAAAAGGAAGATTTGAGTCAAGAGGAAATTGACTCTAGTGAAGAAGAAAGTGACTCCTCTTCTAATTCCAAGAAGAAGTTTGTGGAGCAAAAGGTGCTTGCTAAATACCATGCCGAGTTCAATGATTTAGCACTTAAAAGCACAAGAAAGATTGAGAGGTTGAGAGAAGAAAACCTTGAACTTTCGGCTCACAATGACCACTTAAGTGAACAAGTGGAAAGATTGAAGAGGAGAGAGGATAAGCTAATTGAGGAGTTAGACTTGTCCAAGAGAAGTGAAGAAGGCTTGAAGAGGGAACTTGTAGAAGCTAAAGGGTCCTTGGCTAGGATAGATTCTAGCACCAAGAAGCTTGATCATTTACTTGGTGTTGGAAAGAGTCCAAGTGACAAGAGAGGTCTTGGGTATGAAGATGGCAAGAAAATCTCAACCTCTAACAAGACCATATTTGTCAAGAGCTTGAAGAATGAAGAAACTTCATTTGTGCAACCTCCTAAGAAAAAGTTAGAAATAGGACAAAGTTCTAATGCACAAGTGAAAATGGGGCCAAGAAGGAAAACTCAAGCTCAACCTCCTAAGGTTCCTCAAGCCAACACTCCTCCCAAATTGGCTCACAAAGGAAAGAGACCAATCATGCAACCTCAAGCTTGGAAGCAACCAAGACCGGTTCAACAACGAAGATGGATTGAACCCTCATATCCACAAAGACATGGACGTACTCAAAGGCGAGGTATGATTCCCTTTTTCATTCCTATTTGTCACTTTTGTGGTTGTGATGGTCATATTAGACCAAATTGCTTTCAATATATTAAAATGTGTAGAAAACAAAGCATGATTGAAAAGAGAAAGAATAGAGCCAAGATGCATGTTTCTAGGAATGAAAATGTTGATTTGCATGATCCTAGAAATAGTAGAGCACATGTACCAAAGGCCACTAAGAAAGCTAAAATTGTTGCTAAGTGGATTAGAAAGAATGAAAATGTTTGCCATGTTGCACAAATAGCCTTGAAGGCAAATTCTTCTAATTTTTGGTACTTGGATAGTGGGTGCTCTAGGCACATGACGGGAAACAAGAGTTTCTTCGAGACTCTTGTTATGGAGGAAGGTGGAAATGTCACTTTTGGTGATGGATCCAAAAGAAATGTTGTAGGGAAAGGAACCATTTCCGTTCCCGGATTACCCTCCTTATCCAATGCTTTATTTGTTGATGGCTTGAAAGCCAATTTAATTAGCATTTCACATCTTAGTGATGAAGGATATTCCGTCTTGTTCTCTAAAGATTATTGCTCTATCCTAAAACCCGATGGACAAACCTTGTTGAAGGGCATGAGATCTAGCGACAATTGTTATTGTCTTGAAGCTAGAATTGTATCTAATCATGTGTCCATGGATGAGCAAATTGAGTTGTGGCATGAAAGACTTGGCCACATGAACTTTAGGGATCTACGGACCCTTGGAAAGTTCAATTGTGTGCGTGGCCTCCCTAAGCTTGGGAAGAAAGCCAATGGTATTTGTGGACCTTGCCAACAAGGAAAGCAAACCAAAAGCATGCACAAAAAGGGTAAGTATCTCACCACCAAGGAGCCACTTGAGCTTCTCCACATGGACCTCATGGGTCCCATGCAAACCGAAAGTTTGGGTGGAAAGAGATACATTTTTGTTTGTGTTGATGATTTCTCTAGATTTACATGGACATATTTTCTTAGAGAAAAATCCGAAACTTTTGATAAGTTTAAAATGCTTTGTACTAAATTGCAAAATGAAATGAATTCTAACATTAGAAGCATTAAACGGATTAGAAGTGACCATGGGAGAGAATTTGAGAATGCCACCTTTGAAACCTTTTGTAATGGTTTAGGCATCTCCCATGAATTTTCTGCTCCTAGGACACCTCAACAAAATGGAGTTGTTGAGAGGAAGAATAGGGTCCTCCAAGAGATGGCCCGTGTGATGTTGCTTAGCAACAATGTCCCTAGGAACCTATGGGCCGAAGCCATTAACACGGCTTGCTATATAGGAAATAGAGTGTTCCTAAGGCCCGGTACTAGAAACACCTCCTATGAGTTATGGAAAGGCAAGAGGCCAAATGTTAGCTACTTCCACACTTTTGGAAGCAAATGCTACATTTTGAATGACCGTGATCAACTTGGCAAGTTTGATGCTAAGAGTGATGAGGGTATTTTTATTGGCTATGCCTTAAATAGTAGAGCCTATAGAGTTTTCAATTTAAAGACTCTAAGTGTTATGGAATCATCCAATGTCGTATTTGATGATACTAGGCTCAAGTCTAATGATCATGAGGAGGAGGTTATTTTTAGTGATGATTCTCCTTTGGAGGAGGTTGTGGTGTCGCCTAATGTTGGGACATCTAATGTCAACAATGATGGCACACAACCTATTGATAGAGTTCCTCTCTTGGACTCTAAAGAACCCGCTCCATGGGTTAGGAAACTCCATGATAAAGAAGATATCATTGGAGAGGTAAATGAGGGTGTTAGGACTAGACGCCAACTTGCTAATCTTATTAGCTATACATGTTACACCTCTCAAATTGAACCCAAAAAGGTTGAAGAAGCCTTAAATGATGAATTTTGGGTTCTTGCCATGCAAGAAGAGCTAAGCCAATTCGAAAGGAATGAGGTTTGGACTCTAGTTCCTAGGCCTAAGACCACTAATGTCATAGGCACCAAATGGATATTTAGGAACAAATCCGATGAGGATGGCAACATAGTGCGGAACAAGGCTAGACTTGTAGCACAAGGGTACTCTCAAATTGAGGGTATCGACTTTGAGGAGACTTTTGCTCCCGTTGCCCGCTTAGAGTCCATTAGGCTTCTCTTGTCCATCTCTTGTGTGCACAAGTTCAAATTGCACCAAATGGACGTCAAGAGTGCCTTCCTCAATGGCTTCTTGCAAGAGGAAGTGTTTGTTGAACAACCTAAGGGGTTTGTGGATGCACACCACCCCAATCATGTCTATCGCCTCAAGAAGGCACTTTATGGGTTGAAACAAGCACCGAGGGCTTGGTATGAGCGCCTCACTCAATTTCTTGTTGACAACAACTACACAAGAGGTAGTGTTGACAAGACACTATTCATCAAGAGAGACAATGATGAGCTTTTCATAGCTCAAATATATGTTGATGATATAGTTTTTGGCTCCACCAACAACACCAAAGTCCAACAATTTGTTGATGTCATGTCTCTTGAATTTGAGATGAGTCTTGTTGGTGAGCTTAGTTACTTCCTAGGTTTGCAAATTAGGCAAATGCATGATGGGATTTTCATAACCCAAGCCAAATATGCTAAGAACCTAGTGAAGAAGTTTGGTTTAGAGAAAGCCAAACATTGTGATACACCCATGAGTACCACTTTGAAGCTAAGCAAGGATGCTAGTGGTAAAAGTGTGGAACAAACTCTATATCGTGGCATGATAGGTAGCTTGCTTTATTTGACCGCAAGTAGGCCCGATATATCTTTTAGTGTGGGTGTGTGTGCTAGGTACCAAGCGGATCCTAAGGAGTCCCACCTCTCTTCCGTGAAGAGGATCATTCGCTATGTGAATGGGACATCCAACTATGGGATTTGGTACTCTTTTGACACTAATGCTAGTCTAGTTGGCTTTAGTGATGCGGATTGGGCAGGAAATTGTGATGATAGGAAGAGCACATCGGGCGGTTGCTTCTTTCTAGGCAACAACTTGGTGTCTTGGTTTTGCAAGAAGCAAAACTCGATTTCCTTGTCCACGGCCGAGGCCGAGTACATAGCCGCGGGGAGTGGATGCACACAACTCCTATGGATGAAACAAATGCTTGTAGACTACGGATTCAACCAAGGTACTCTCACTCTCTTTTGTGATAACATGAGTGCTATTAATATTTCCAAGAATCCGGTTCAACATTCTAGAACTAAGCATATTGACATCCGCCATCACTTCATTAGAGAGCTTGTTGAAAATAAATGCATAGTACTTGAACATGTAGGTACTAATGATCAACTTGCGGACTTATTTACTAAACCCTTAGATGCTACTCGATTTAAAACTCTTAGTAGATCTATTGGGATATGTCTTGTGGAGTGATGTTCTATGATTGACCCCATATGGGGAACTCAAGCAAAGAGAGCTATTTTGCATTCACTGTAACTTGCAAAAAATTTGAAATAACTTATGCCTCTTCTTTTGATTGCTTGAGTAAGCTTGGTTGTACATATGTATATATGCTTTCAAATTCTATAAGTGTGAACCTTGCTTGTCTACAATCCATGTCATATTTATGTTCAAACATGCATTTTTGGACTAGGAGATTTACATAGGAAGTATGATGTGAATGACCTATAGTTATCTCCATGACATGATGTTTCTTAAATAACATGCTTATGCTAAATGAAAAAGCATGAAATTCATACAACATGCTCACATGAAAAGCATGAATTGATGATTGCATATTCTTAAAAATGCAAAACTTGTGTGAAAGCTAATGAGACTCAAAATGAATAAAGGATCTTGTATCCGTTCAAAGGAATTACATTCCAAATGTCTCTCTTTCTTTATTAGTTGAACATGGTTACTATCATACGGATATCTTATCCGGAAAAATCTAATAGGGTGCAAAGTCGCTCATGCCATGTTTCGCTTATAAAGTTGGATATAGTTACTCTTAAATTAAAATCAATAATCTCTATATCCTTGCTTTTTCCATGACATTGGTGAAATTGGTTTGAATTCGAATTAGAAACCTTTGTCATTTGCTTTGCCAAATACCATTGTATTTTGGACTTGAATGCTATATGTCTTGTATGCAAAGCATGTTGGATTCACACATTTTCTCAAATAAATCTCCTTGTTTCTCTCAAATTAATTGAAGTGCATAACGTGACTTATATGTATATGCATATCTTGCATGCTTCTATCTCTCGTTGCTATGAGTGACCCGGTTGGGGACTACTCCTTTGCCTATATCATGACAAAAAGGGGGAGTAGGATATTGTAAGGGGAGTTGCAAAATAGAGAAGCTATTGTGCACTTTGGGGAGATAAAACATTGAGGGGGAGTAACCCTTTGAGGGGGAGCATTGCATTTATCATACATTGCATACATTTGCTAATGTTGTGCCTAAATTCTAAAAATGCAAATGCTTGGTATTATTCTCACATGATTAATCTCACACTTTACTTGAATTGGAATGTTAGAAACTCTTTTCAGGGATTGATTATTCTACAAGAGGATTGAAGACTTCAAGTTGCATTCTCTTATCTCTTTGTAATGTAGAATATCATTGTAATCCCGTAGTTTCTATTTTGTTGTGAGGATTTAATGTGAGTGATGGTTTTGTCACGAAATAGCCAAAGGGGGAGATTGTAAGGATTCCCGTTGTTTTTAATTGGCTTATTTCGTGATCAAATCATAAATGGGGATACTTTGTAAGGGTAGTTTAAATGTTGTTGTTAGTGCATTAGGCCCTTTGAAGACCTCATTATTGACAAGCACCAAAGGTAATATTCTAAGTGCTTTCTTGTCTTGAAGAGATAGTTGCACACACTCACAACTCATGCATATGTTTAATCTTTGTATGTTGTGTTTCTTTTTGTTGTGCATAAATGATTATTTACATCTCTTCTTGCTTGATTTTATGATTGCATCTTGTGTTGAAAACATCATAGCTTTTAGGCTTTAAAGATGCATCTTGTTTGACTTTGTACCCCTTGCAAAATTGCTTGAGGGATACATTTTTGGGACTGTGCGCTGGTCCACCAGCGCCGCTCACCGGCGCAAATCGCCCAGTGGCGCGCCGCTGGTCGTGCGCTGGTGTGGACCAACGCCGATCGCCCAGTATGGCGCCGCTGGACTGGCGCTGGTGGCAGCGCCTAACGTCCAGCGCTCAAGCCAAAATTGGCTTGTGCGCTGGTCCTGCGCTGGTCCACCAGCGCTGGTCCACCAGCGCACAGAGTATTTTTCTGGCGAGTTTTCAAAACGACCTCACTTCACTTATGGCCTCTATATATATGCTAACTTGATTTTAGGTCATTTACAAGAGTTCTTATTCATGCTTCATACTTAGGATATTTTTCAAGAGAAGAAAAATACACAAAGAACTCATTTTTAATTACTCAAACACAATTTCATGATCATCAATCATCATCTAGCATCATCTTAGATCATCTAGATGTCATCTAGCATGGAATCTTCATCATACTTTGCTTGGTAAGCTTTTCACTAATATCTTACATATTTTGTGTTTAATTTATCTAGCAAATCTCAATTAATTACTTGATTGTTATTTTGTATGCTCTAGATACAAAATTGAGATTAGTATGATGTATGTTTGAGAAGTTGTATTGTGCTAGCATATTAGGTTTTATACTTGATATTGATTAGCTTAACTATTTGACATGTCATTTAGTTTTGATATCTAGGATTGTTCTTAATTGCATATTAATCATCTTAGATAAGCATATAGGGTTTCCCTTGCTCTATGTTGCATTTTGGATATTTTCATATATTCACTTAGGGTTGTATTCTCTTCAAGAGAAGCTAAGTCTTGTGTGTAGCAATCGGGATTAGGTTGCTTAGATCGCAAGCAAATTGGACTAGGTTCACTCATACCGGGATTAGGTAGGTGTGTGATTACTTCCGGGATTAGGTTGTAATCGTTTGCACATTTAGTGGATTCGAGGTTCGAGTGTGGCTTACTTACATAGCCCGTGGTTTTTCCCGTGAGGGTTTCCACGTAAAAATTCAAGTGTTAATTTAATTTCCGCACCATATTACACTTGCTTGTTTATATTATCTTGAGGGTAATTTCGTAATTTTGACTAACACGAAAAATTGGGTAAAAAGCGTAAAATCTATTCACCCCCCCCTCTAGATAGCTTTATACACACCGTGGTATATTTAGTTTCAGAACGCGCAAGAGTTTGATGCTTCAAAGTGGAATAGGAAGGCGTTGCATGCCATCTTGTGTGCCATGGACGAAAATCAATACAAGTTGATTCAAAATACTAGGATAGCTAAGGAAGCTTGGGACATCCTAGAGATTGCACATGAGGGAACCGAAGTGGTGAAGGACTCCAAGCTTCAAGTCCTCCAAACTCAATTCGAGACGCTTAAGATGGAGGAGAATGAGTGCTTCAACGACTTTGAGATCAAGTTGATGGATATAGTCAACCAAAGCCATCAACTTGGTGATCCATATTCGGATAGGAGAATCAAGCAAAAGATTATGAGATCTCTACCCGATAGGTTTGAATCGAAGGTGACGGCTTTAGAAGAAAATAGTGGTTATAAGGATATGAAGCCGAGTGAGGTGATTGGGAGACTTCTAGCTTATGAGTCTAGGAAAGGGCCTATCTCCACACCCACTAAAAAGCAAAAAGGAATTGCTTTAAAAACCTCCAAGGATGAAAAGGAGGAAAATAAGGTTGACTCGGATGAAGACCTTGCCTTGTTTGTAAAAAGGTTCAACAAAGTTATGAAGTTTAGAAGGAAGAGCTTTGGGTCAAAGGGTCAAGATTTGAAGAAAAAGGGCTCTTTCAAGAAGTTTGAACCTAGGCAAGAGAGGACCGAAAGGAAAGGGGTCCGATGTTTCGAGTGTGGTGGCATAGGTCATTTTGCCCCCGATTGTGCAAATCATGTTGAGAAGAAAAAGGGGAAAGTGATGGCCGCCACTTGGAGTGGAAGTAGTGATGACTCCTATGAGGGAGATGAGTCTTCGGATGATGAAGAGCTCATGGCTAATCTCCTAGCTTTTGCCTCCTCCCATAAAAGCAAAAGTGCTAGTGAGAGAGAGGAAATGAGTCAAGAGGAAAATGACTCAAGTGATGTAGAAAGTGATTCCTCCTCTTACTCCATGAATGGATTTATGGAGAAAAAGGAGTTTGCTAAATATCATGCCGAATTTAATGATTTAGCAATCAAGAGTACAAGAAAGATCAAGATGTTGAGAGAAGAAAATCTTGAACTTGCATCTCAAAATGACCACTTAAGTGAACAAGTGGAGAAATTCAAGAAGATGGAAAATAAGCTAAAAGAGGAGTTAGTCTTATCTAGGAGGAATGAGGATAGTCTAAAAAGGGATCTTGAAGAAGTTAGAGAATCTATGACTAGGATGGATTCTAGCACCAAGAAGCTTGACCATATGCTTGGTGTTGGAAAGAGTCCATGTGACAAGAGGGGTCTTGGGTATGAAGATGACAAGAAGATCTCAACCTCTAACAAGACCATATTTGTCAAGAGCTTGAAGAAAGAAGAAACTTCACTTGTGCAACTTCCTAGAAAGAAGTTAGAAATAGGACAAAGCTCAAATGCTCAAGTGAAGATGGGGCCAAGAAGGCAACCTCAAGCTAAACTCCCTAGAGTTTCTCAAGCCAACATTCCTCCTCAATTGGCTCACAAAGGAAAGAGGCCTATCATGCAACCTCAAGCTTGGAAGCAACCTAGACCGGTTCAACAACGAAGATGCATTGAACCCATTCATCCACAAAGACAAGGACAAGGTATGATTCCTTATTTTACTCCTATTTGTCACTTTTGTGGATTTGTTGGTCATATTAGACCACAATGCTTTCGCTATATAAAAATGTGCAAAACTAGAAGCATGATAGAGAAGAAAAAGAAAAGAGCCATGATGCATGTTCCTAGGAATAATAATATTGATTTGCATGATCCTAGGAATAATAGAGCACATGTACCAAAGACCACTAAGAAAGCTAAAATTGTTGCTAAGTGGATTAGAAAAAATGAAAATGTTTGCCATGTTGCACAAATAGCCTTGAAGGCAAATTCTTCTAATTTTTGGTATTTGGATAGTGGGTGCTCTAGGCACATGACGGGAAACAAGAGTTTCTTCGAGACTCTTGTTATGGAGGAAGGTGGATATGTCACTTTTGGTGATGGATCCAAAAAGAAGGTTGTAGGGAAAGGATCCATTTCCGTTCCCGGTTTACCCTCCTTATCCAATGCTTTATTTGTTGATGGCTTGAAAGCCAATTTAATAAGCATTTCACATCTAAGTGATGAAGGATATTCCGTCTTGTTTAGTAAAAATGATTGCTCAATCCTAAAGCCCGATGGACAAACCTTATTGAAAGGTATGAGATCTAGCGACAATTGTTATTGTCTTGAAGCTAGAATAGTCTCAAACAATGTGTCCATGGATGAGCAAGTTGAGTTGTGGCATGAAAGACTTGGCCACATGAACTTTAGGGATTTAAGAACCCTTGGAAAGTTCGAGTGTGTGCGTGGCCTCCCTAAGCTTGGGAAGAAAGCCAATGGTATTTGTGGACCTTGCCAACAAGGAAAACAAACCAAAAGCATGCACAAAAAGGGCAAGTATCTCTCCACCAAGGAGCCCCTAAAGCTTCTCCACATGGATCTCATGGGTCCTATGCAAACCGAGAGCTTAGGTGGAAAGAGATACATTTTTGTTTGTGTTGATGATTTCTCTAGATTTACATGGACATATTTTCTTAGAGAAAAATCCGAAACTTTTGATAAGTTTAAAATGCTTTGTACTAAATTGCAAAATGAAATGAATTCTAATATTAGAAGCATTAAACGGATTAGAAGTGACCATGGGAGGGAGTTTGAGAATGCCTCTTTTGAAAGCTATTGTGATAGCCTAGGCATCTCCCATGAGTTTTCCGCTCCTAGGACACCTCAACAAAATGGAGTTGTTGAGAGGAAGAATAGGGTCCTCCAAGAGATGGCCCGTGTGATGTTGCTTAGCAACAATGTCCCTAGGAACCTATGGGCCGAAGCCATCAACACGGCTTGCTATATAGGAAATAGAGTGTTCCTAAGGCCCGGTACTAGAAACACCTCCTATGAATTATGGAAAGGCAAGAGGCCAAATGTTAGCTACTTCCACACATTTGGGAGCAAATGCTACATTTTAAATGACCGTGATTAACTTGGCAAGTTTGATGCTAAGAGTGATGAGGGTATCTTTATTGGCTATGCCTTGAATAGTAGAGCCTATAGAGTTTTCAACTTGAAGACTCGAACCGTCATGGAATCATCAAATGTTGTCATTGATGATACAAGGCTCAAGTCCAAAAATGATGAGGAGGAGGATGTTTTAGAGGATGACTCTCCTTTGGAGAGGGTTGTGGTGACTCCCAATGTTGGGACATCTAATGAAGTCACACAACCTAGTACTAGAGTTCCTAACTTGGACTCTAATGAACCCGCTCCATGGGTTAGAAGACTCCATAACAAAGAAGATGTTATTGGAGATGTTAATGAGGGTGTTAGGACTAGGCGCCAAATAGCTAATCTAATTAGCTTTACATGCTACACCTCTCAAATAGAACCCAAAAAGGTTGAAGAAGCCTTAAATGATGAATTTTGGGTTCTTGCCATGCAAGAAGAGCTAAACCAATTCGAAAGGAATGAGGTTTGGACTCTAGTTCCTAGGCCTAAGACCACTAATGTCATAGGCACAAAATGGATATTTAGGAACAAATCCGATGAGGATGGCAACATAGTGCGGAACAAGGCTAGACTTGTAGCACAAGGGTACTCTCAAATTGAGGGTATCGACTTTGAGGAGACTTTTGCTCCCGTTGCCCGCTTAGAGTCAATTAGGCTTCTCTTGTCCATCTCTTGTGTGCACAAGTTCAAATTGCACCAAATGGACGTCAAGAGTGCCTTCCTCAATGGCTTCTTGCAAGAGGAAGTGTTTGTTGAACAACCTAAGGGGTTTGTGGATGCACACCACCCCAACCATGTCTATCGCCTCAAGAAGGCACTATATGGGTTGAAACAAGCACCGAGGGCTTGGTATGAGCGCCTCACTCAATTTCTTGTTGACAACAACTACACAAGAGGTAGTGTTGACAAGACACTATTCATCAAGAGAGACAATGATGAGCTTTTCATAGCTCAAATATATGTTGATGATATAGTTTTTGGCTCCACCAACAACACCAAAGTCCAACAATTTGTTGATGTCATGTCTCTTGAATTTGAGATGAGTCTTGTTGGTGAGCTTAGTTACTTCCTAGGTTTGCAAATTAGGCAAATGCATGATGGGATTTTCATAACCCAAGCCAAATATGCTAAGAACCTAGTGAAGAAGTTTGGTTTAGAGAATGCCAAACGTTGTGATACACCCATGAGTACCACTTTGAAGCTAAGCAAGGATGCTAGTGGTAAAAGTGTGGAACAAACTCTATATCGCGGCATGATAGGTAGCTTGCTTTATTTGACCGCAAGTAGGCCCGATATATCTTTTAGTGTGGGTGTGTGTGCTAGGTACCAAGCGGATCCTAAGGAGTCCCACCTCTCTTCCGTGAAGAGTGTAGGGAAAAATAAACAAATAAAAGTGTTACACGCAGCGGAAGCGATACTAAAGACGATTTAGTGACTTTTAAAATTTTTCCTTTATGAACCTTAAACCCTTTTAATCAATAAACATGCATATATATCAACAAAAGTAAATTACCTCTTGTCGCGTGATCCGATTGACTTACGTCGATGGTAATCCGCAAGACCTTCAATCCGAGCACGAACGTGGATCACCTAGGAGCGTGGTCTCCCTTTCCTTTGAATTGCAAACCTGTGAATGGACCAAACAAATACTTTCTTTTCTTTGTTAGT